>CM044444.1:101193160-101213336 GCA_024363595.1 Xenopus borealis
TGTGTAGCCATGGGGGCAGCCATTCAAGCACAGGGTACACAGTAGATAACAGATAAGTACCATGATAGTTTATAGTTTATAGCCACAGCAAACAACTGCTTTAAAGGGACTCTAAAGCCTTAAGCTGGCCATAGATGTAACAATTATGATCTTTCTTGGAAAAGATCTTTCCAAGAATGATTGTTGGCTACAATACACATGTGTAGAGCTTAATCGTCAGATATACATGTAGAAACAATATAATTCTACCTGTATCTAATGATTCAGCACAAAACATGGCAATCAAATTTGTCATATTTGTCTGAAATGACCTATCTTTCATAAACCCATGCTGATTGCTGCTCATAATGCCATTCACTAGGACAAAATTTTGAATGTGATCCCTTAACAAGCCTTCAATAATTTGCCCACCACATATGTCAAACTTACTGGCCTGTAATTACCAGGCTGAGATCGTAATCCCTTTTTAAATATTGGAATGACATCAGCTTTCCTCCAATCAATAGGCACCATACCAGTTGAAAGTGACATTGCCAAATGAGCGGATCTCTACATGCATGGCCACCTATAGTGCTCGTATCTGAGCCATCACTTCCTTGTGAGAATGCTCATTTAACAAGGGGTGGGGGTTGCAAAATGTACTATGATTTTTATTTTTTTTAAACCATCGGGTAGACTATTTGCCCCAAATCTGCCAATGAAACTCTATATGGCTCTGGTATGGAGTCATGTAAGGAGCTGTCGAATGCACCTCTTAAGAAATAAAGCAGTTTTTCCAACACTACTCTCTTACTTTACTTTCATTAAATAAATAATGGTGATTATGGGTTACTACAGCTGGTATAAATAGCCCAGGGCTGACAAAGACTTGACAAACCTTGACAAAAAGGTGTCAGGAACTACAGCTAAGGTTACTCTAACAAGCCTCAATGCTTCTTGTGACCTTCTGTCACTATACACTACTAATAAAGTACTCATAATACAGTTGAGGTGCCCTCCCTGAACTTCATAAGAACGTGTTCCTCAGAGCACACTTATTGTGGAGCGGCAGAAATCAAGTTTATCTAGTCCATTTATTGTTAATTACACATGAATTCTAGGAATTTCAATGCATTTTTTCACACTATGGGTTAGATTCAGTTTCATGTGAAAACCCTATCAATTACTAATTCAATTCCAGATTTTTTCGATAGAGCCAGACACAATTCAGTGAAGAAACATGTGTAATGAAAGCTACAGAAAAAATGTGCTTCAGTGAAGTCCTATCCTTGTTAGTAGTGGCCCTGGTTCAGTAAAAATCCAGCCAGAAGGAACAACAAACAGGCACATAAAACAAGGAATATTACTAGTAAAAAGTAGTTCCTACTGCATGTTGACCTGCATACCATGGAGAACAAGGCCTTCTTGTGAGCTTCTGTCACTATACACTACTAATAAAGTACTCATAATACAGTTGAGGTGCCCTCCCTGAACTTCATAAGAACGTGTTCCTCAGAGAACAGAGCACACTCCTTGTGGAGAGGCAGAAATCAAGTTTATCTGGTCCATTTGTTGTTATTTACACATGAATTCTTGGAATTTCAGCGCATTTTTTCACACTATGGGTTAGATGCAGTTTCATGTGAAAACCCTTTCAATTATTAATTCAATTTCAGATTTTCCCATAGAGCCAGACACAATTCAGTAAAGAAATCTCCCTGTTTTTTACATGACTATATTTGAGGAAAAAAGTGGAACTGAGTTGGTAGAAAAACTAAATGTAATCTCGATAGGGTTGCCACCAATACAATTTCAAACTGTCTGCCCGGTTTTCAAAATAAGGAGAACAGCTGATCGACGTCATAGCCCCACACACATGATGTAGCATGCCCCACCGACAAAGTCACTGTTCTCGGGGACTTCATGGTCCCACCCCTTGCCCAGATTGTGAGCCACACAAAGGTGGCAACCCTAAATCTCGCCCTTACATTTCCACGTGATAAACAATAGTTCTAAGATTCTAATTTCACATTAAAGATTTCACATGACTCCGAACTCTTCCTTGAACTAAACCCAGTCTCAGTCAACTCAAGGTTTACAAAATTCATGCAATTATATTGGTCTCATCACCTTCCTTAAAAGGTTACTCTCTCAGATCCCAAATCACCGTGAAAGATATATGTGAGTTATTAGGGGAGAGTGAAAAATCCTGTAGATCACTGCATCCTATTCTTTTTTTTTTGTTACTTATATTTTTATTATATTTTATAAATAACAAAGCATATTTAGCCCTTGTCATTTCTTTACTGCATCCTATTCTTGAACAAAGCACCAGCAAGAGTGCCATCAGACTAACAGGTAACGAATATTTTCTTGCCTCATAGTCTGAATAAAACACACACCCTGCTTGTCCCACGGAGATAGGGTGTGTATTTATTCCAGGAGCTGGAGTAGTTACCTACAATAACCCTAGTTCTCAGAATCTTAAACACAGGCCTATATGGATCATACGATGTTCTATTGGCTGTTCCCACCTTACATCATCATCTTTATTAACCATCAGTAAATGTGGCAATAGGCTTTTAGTTTTACTTGTTTTTTTAAATATTGTGCTCCTTTTCTGAGCATTCTCATTGGCTGGTAGCGTTTGATGTATTTAAGTGGGCTGTTCACCTTTAAGTTAAGTTTTAGTACAGTATGTATTAGAATGACTAATTCTAATCAACTTTTCAATCAGCCTTCATTTTTTCTTTTTTTTATAGTTTTTGAATTATATGCCTTCTTCTTCTGACTCTTTATAGCTTTCAAATGGGCTTTCAAAACTAAATAGCCCCCAAAAAAGTTAGTGAGGAAGAATAAATTACAAATTAATTATTCTGACAAATATAGAATTTATAATTTACAAATATAGTATCTCTTCAACTACAGTATTCCTAATTTCTTGTAAAACACATGGGAATATTATTCTAGACAAATCCTTAGAGACTCAGGACTGGGCGTTTGTTTTATTGCCTCTGACTCCCTCTGCTGTAATTTACTGGTCTACTTCATTCATAATTGTGCCACCAAAGAATGTAGGGCTTATATGAAAATAATTGCCTGTGCAAGTATGTAGAGACCCTGAGGCTTAGGTATGTTTTACTCAGACAGTTTCTCCTTGTGTTGGACACCTAAGTGGTCCTTTGATTCACCCAGTCAGCTATGTCCCTTTTCCTGCGTCCATTGTAGTCCATGTGCGTCCATTCTAGTTTCCCAATAGGTGGCAGTGTTTAACCATTTAAAAGGGAGACATGTGCTCATCCTGGATCTGGGAGGTGGGTACAGGAGAGGGTCTGGACAGTTAGGGAGAGTTTATTTAGTGATAGGAGAAGGGTTACCACCTTTGCCAGCAGTTAAACCTGAACAAAGGGGGTGGGGAAGATAGCATTGGTAGTAGGCAGTGATGATGGAATGGGCATGATGACATCAGAGGAAGCCACAATGATGTCAGTGGAGTTATGATGCTGGGGCAGGGTTACTGCATCACTTACATGAAGATGGCTTGATTTCTGTTTTCTGAATGCTTTAAACCAGACAGAAAATGTTGAACAGCCCTTGAACCCCTGCAAAACTGTGATGTCCAGTTCAAAACCACAGAGGTGGCAACCCTATCTCTAACTATATTCTTCCTGATGAGTAAGCCCAAACCTCTAATTACAGGTATGGGATCTATTATACAGAAATCAGTAATCGAAAAAGCTCTGAAATACAGAAATGCTAATTTGGAAAAAAAACTATTTCTTATTTTTGATTGATTGGACATTGGTCTTTTTTCAACTCAACTATGTATCTAAGTTTTAAAATGTTCTTATATATTGGCCAGATTATTATTCGGGTTTCAGAGAGTTGAGACCTGAACAGGCCTTAGAAAAACCAAACGGGGGCAAACCTAGGTAGGAGTTTATGTTATAGTCACTGTAGGAGCAAAAGATAGTGATGGATTATTTTAGTGATCAGCCTTCTGACTCCAACAAGGAGAGCAGTTGGGGTAAGCACCCTTGCGGTGATCAAACCACCAATGCCAAGGAGCAAGATACCCCGTGGGATCCCTAGTGATGGGGATAATCCTCAAAACAGATTGAACTACCCTCTGAGAGGGAATCTACTGGAAATATCAGAAAGTGTGAAGGTTTCCACTGTGTGATTGTACTTGAAGAACTGTAATGTCTTACTTCTCTGGGCCACATCATTCTGCCATTGTCCAATAAAGAATTTATTTGTTTTAAGCTATCACCTTGGACTGCTGTTGCTTTCAGCCTGGTTGATCTGTTCACCGGGAGACACCCAGGATCCCTCTGAGGGTAAGGTGTTTAAAGGGGCCACTACGCACTGCTGGGATTTGCCCACAGTCTAAGGGTATCTGGGGTACACTGTCAGCCAGTCACACATTCTATAGTACTTATAAGGCCCACCCATGGGTGTGCTACATATATAAATTTATATATATATATATATATAACAATCCAAATGATGCCAGCACTCACGAAAAAATAAAAAAGGTGCCTGGGTGCACGGCCAATAATTAAATCATACACTCAGCAATACTATATACATAGATAATTGTAGGGACAAGTCGGTATGGTTGTGTTCTGACAGGTTAATAAACTTTATATAGGGCAATACAAGTCTAATTAAATAATTATATGTACTTTAGATCGCTGAAGTAATTAGAGGAGGATACAGTATATGCTAAAGGGCCAGTTTTTACATCTTTATCAGTTTAACATATGTGACTTTGGCAACACTATCGGTTATCTTATCTAAACAAATAAGCCACAATGTTGCCACTAGTGATGGGCGAATTTATTCACCAGGGGCGAATTAGCTGTGAACTCCCGCGATTCACCGCTGGCAAATAAATTCTCGAAACGCCAGCGAAAATTCGCCTGGCGAAAATTCCCTAAACAACTTGTTTTGCTAATTTTTCGGCAATTCGTGAATTTTGCTGGAAATTCTCAAATTTTTTCCGTGAAGTGAAACGCGGTAGATTCGCCCATCACTAGTTGCCACAAAACTTACAGTATTGGCACATATTGTCTTGTTTTTATCTTTTTTTTACTATTGTGCTAGATTTGGGAATGCATGTTTTAAAATATATATGGGTATAGCTTAAATTCATTTAATTTGGATCATAGAGGGATCTTTAACTAGTCGCTTACCTGATGACGTAGTATGCATGTAATGTTTGCTGATTTTTCCCGCCAGTTTTTGTATTCAAGCCATCTTTTACAATTAATTTGGCACTTAGAGAAAGGGCTGAAACGTCAGTCCATAGTTCCTAAATACATTTTTTATTTGGCATTTTAAGACCTGTGAGTGCTGACCTTCATTTTTGGTTTATATATATGCCTTTTCAAAATGTGTCTAATTGCACCAATATAAAGCACAAACTTATAATACAGAGTCCTTGTGGATATCTGTCTCACATCATCTTACTGGGGCTTGTCAATAGCCAGAAGTTACACTTAAATGGGTGGTATAACTTCAAGTTAACTTTTAGTATGTTATAAAAGCAATTTCTCAACTGGTCTTCATTTTATATAGTCTTCATTTTATATATATATATATATATATATATATATATATATATATATAAATTCTGCAGGACCGCACCACTTTCCATTCAGCTTTCTCTCAGCTGCCCCTGTGCACAGATAGTCAGCATACAAAACAAAAAAAGAAAATACCAGCACCAGGGGTCTTTGCCAAAAAAACTTCTGTATTTTACATGGTATGTGCAACCAACGTTTCGGTCCCTCTTGGGACCTTTGTCAAGGTCAAAGACCCCTGGTGCTGGTATTTTCTTTTTTTGAGATATATATATATATATATATATTAAAATATATAAATTTGCCTTCTTCTTTCTTGACTCTTTCCAGTTCTCAAATTGGGGTCACTGACCTCATCTAATAACAAATGATCTCTAAGACTACAAATGTATTGTTATTGCTATTTTTTATTACTGATCTTTCTATTTAGCTCTTCTTATTCATATTCCAGTCTCCTATGCAAATCAATGCATGGATAGTAGGGTAATTTGGACCCTTGTAACCAGCTTGCTGAAATTCACAACTGGAGGATGAATAAAAATCCAAATAACTCAAAAACCACAAATAATAAAAAACCCAATTGCAAATGGTCTCAGAATATCACTCTCTACAATACATACAATAATAAAAGTTAATTCAAAGGTGAACAACCCCTTTAAGGGGGGCTTATTCCCAGAAGCCTCTCACCTAAGGAAAGGAAAATAGGAAATCACACCCAGGGGCAAATATAAATCACACAAAAAATGCAAGACACTGGTGTCAAGGTCCACTCCCTATCTGGAAATGGAAAGTAGACTCTCTCCTCCCAAGAGAGCAATTAGCATTTTATGCTGCAGGGTGAAGATCAAACCATAGGTAGTTTTCAGTGATCTCTAGGTGTGGTCTTCAACCTACTGTGCAACATAATGCATACTGAAAAGCCAAATTTTGCTATAAAAATAAGTATACGTCAATAGACTCCCCCAAATGGAGTTATGATCTAAATCCTAAAGAATCGACTCTCTTCAATCTCTCTTTCTGAAGAGCAGGAATTGCAAGTCTTCCAGACTTCAAACTAAACCTACAAACTGCAACATCCCATTCTTCTTCTTTTTTAGTTTAACAATAGCTAAAGTGTCACAGGTGCTAAAGATCACCCAATCCATATTTATCAATATCGCTTGAACATTTTCTGGCTAATGGTCCTGTCTGGCTAGCACATATAGAGAAGAGTAGATCAGTCAACTTTATTCAACAATTTTATTTTTTTAGCAGAGTATAGTGCCATTGGAGAAATGCCCAATACCACCTGCACGAGATGGTGAGAGGTCCCCTTTAATTTCATTAAAAAACTGGTTAAGCATTATAAGTAAAACTGGTCAATCACTGTGTTTGTTTTATTATTTAGTTCTATTATTTCTATAACTCATATATTAACTAGTATTCTAAATATCTTGCATTGTGCTCCAACAAACACTTACACCATTTGTCTGGTGTTGGTGCTGAGAGTAGTTCTTCTTCTTCTTCTTCTTCTAGTTGTTGCAGCATTTCCACTAGTGCTTTTAGTGGTTAATTTGGTGGTTGTAGAATTGTGGCTAGCAATGGTAGAGCTTTCTTTAGTGCTGGAACTAGTTACTATAGTATTTGCAATATTTTCACTGGTGCTTGCAGGATTCATTTTGGTAGTTGTAGAGTTCTTCCTTGTTGTGGAAGAGCTCCCTCTGGTAATGGGACAATTGGCTTTGGCAGTTGCAGCATTTTCACTGGTGCTTGTAGAATTCATTTTTGTGGTTGTAGAGTTCTTCCTAGTTGTGGTAGACCTTCCGCTGGTACTAGAACTATTGGCTTTAGTAGTTGCAAATTTTTTAGTGGTATTTGTAGGGTTCCTTGTGGTGATCCTCCTTGTTGTGGTAGAGCCTTTTCTGGTGCTGGAAGGGATTCTTCTAGTAGTTGTGCCATTTCTACTGGTGGTTACAGGAGTTCCTCTGGTGCTAGAAGAATTTCCCATTACGGTGGTAACATTTTCTCTTGTGCTGGAAGGAAATCCTCTAGTAATTATACCATTTCCACTGGTGGTTACAGGAGCTCCTCTGGTGCTTGAAAGATTTTCCATACTGGTGGTAAAATTTTCTTTGGTACTGGAAGGAAATTCTCTAGTAGTGACACCATTTCCACTGGTGGTTACATGGGTTCTTCTGGTGCTAGAAGAATTTTCTATACTGGTGGTAGCATTTCCCCTTGTGTTGGAAGGGCTTCCATTTTTACTGGAGGTTAAAGGAGTTCCTGTGGTGCTTGAAGAATTTCCCATACTGGTGGTAAAATTTCCTTTGGTGCCGGGAGGAAACTCTCTAGTAGTGACACCATTTCCACTGGCGATTACAGGAATTCCTCTGGTGCTTGAAGAATTTCCCATACTGGTGGTAAGATTTCCCTTTGTGATGGAAGCTGGCACCGTAGTGGTGCCAGTGCTCACTCTGATACCATTGGTACAGGAAATTGTAATGTCCACATTTAGTATATTAGAGTTTATGATGCGGTTGCCTGTTTTGCAGAAGGTCTCGGTAGCACAACCAAGATACACCACAGTGCTCGTGTAGATTCCTGTAGAGAACAAATATAACTTCAGCGTAGGTCTTTATTACTAAATAACTTTTCTGGGCCCATAACATGGATCAAGACATATTTGACATTTCTGTCTTCTAGAAAATATATCCTTAGATGTAGTAATCAGAATTCAGGAGATATACAGTAGAAATGGGTGCAATATGCAGTGTGAATTCAGAGAGTAGCAGCACATTATTAGATTTACCTGACATTTTCATGGACTGCGTAAAGCAGCTTGTCTCTTTCCCAGTGCACCCCAGTCTCTCTGGGACAGAACATGTTTTGAAAGCTGTAGATAAGCAGGTTGGGCAAGTCAGTCCATTCAGTTGGTTGTTATCTGCCGGCACTTTTAGAAGGAAAAGAGATGTGTTTTTATTTTATAAAGAGTTCATTCATTCATTGCCCATAACAAATACATATTTCTTTATTTTCAACACTGTAATGCTGAATGTGGCTTCCTTCTGCTCTCTGATTAAGACATAGGTTATAGCATGGCCCTCACTGAAATATTAGGGCAATGGAATAGCACTAACAAGAGATGGTTGAGATATGACTGTTATATTTTCTGCATCTATCACTTGTGTATATTGTATATATTAACATGTATCAGGTGAGATGTAGGCGTGCTCCTTGATCTATGGGTGGCACATGGCCATCCACCTACATGCTACTTACTAGTACCATTCTACATTCATTCTAAGGAGTACCTGTGAACTCAAGGTGAAACGGAAGCTTTGTACCCATTCATAAGTGCACAACTGTGTTGTGCTCCAGATTACCGCACCTTCTGATGTATAATCAGGGCTGGATTTAATAATCAGGCCCCCTGTCCTCTCCCTTTTATTTGCTCAAATTTTTATCATCAGAACAGCAATGGGAATTGGCACACAGGTTATTTAAATTTCTGAACCAATGTGAGTGTGGTTGGGCAGCATGCAGCCCCCTAAAATCCTGCTGCCCTAGGCCCTAGCCTAGGTGGCCTCTCCACAAATCCAGGCCTGTGTATAATCTAACAGATGTTCAACCATTGCATCAACACACTTTTGCCCTCTCACAACAAAGGTTCATGCTTCTGTTAGCAACTGGAACACCCAAGTAGCTGCAAGGTAACAGTCTGCTATATGGGCAACTTGTCAATAACAGGTACCTATATACAGTAGTACCTATATAGCACTCATTGAAGATAAATGCATGTGTTCATGTAAAAAAAAGTACAATACAAAATTTAAGATCGCACACTCATGAAAAAAGGAAAACAAAAGATTTTATTGAAACATGCCAATCACCAATGAGGTGTATTGGCACTTTGCCCAACGCGTTTCGACCACATAGGTCTTCATCAGGGGCACAGAGCACACATAAGAAAAAAAACAAAAATAAAAAAGGCAGAAAGAGCCCCTCTTGCAGACACATTTATATACCTTATGCCTTGTGGATGTGTAAACTGAGAGAGCGCGCACTATCGCGCTATGTGTGCTCTGTGCCCCTGATGAAGACCTATGTGGTCGAAACGCGTTGGGCAAAGTGCCAATACACCTCATTGGTGATTGGCATGTTTCAATAAAATCTTTTGTTTTCCCTTTTTCATAATGAGTGTGCGATCTTAAATTTTGTATTGTACATGTTAATTTTTGGAGACTATTGGTGGGTAACCTCCCTTGGGATCAGCACCTCGGATTGACAATGAGTCTTTTTTGTGGATTTACTGTAGGAGTGTGCGCCTTCTATCCAATTTGTTTATTTCATGTAAAAAAAAGTCAGCACATGCATAAAGTACTCCACTCTTACTGATTAGACATGGAAATTTATGAATACTAAGGTGGCAGGATACAGAAACACTTACAGCTGAGAACACGTGGAGAGCAGTTGTCACCAAAACAGCAGGAGATGGCCATCTTGGTTTTTGTATCTGGTACACTATAACTTGCATTTTGCAAGCTGCACTGGTTTCTATCAAAGCATGCTCTTGTGATGGTTGTGGTGGTTCTCCCTAAGGATGACAAGGAAGAGCATTTTTATTGGGTGACCCTATTCCAGCAGACACAACAAAAAGTGGATAAACGAGAAGAGAAGAAGTATTTTACAAGGCAAATTCTGGTCTAAGGTTTTCTGATGGACCCCCCTGGATCCCAACACTGTCAGAGACACTCTAATAAGGTGTCTTACGTTGAAACAAAACAGAGAAATAAAGGCAGAAATGAAGATTGCAGGGACACACATACCTGAATTTGTGGAGACATTTAATAAAGAGCCACAAAGTTGTCTTGGAGCACAAGGTCTACTCTGTCCCCTGCATGTTCTGTCACCAGTCTGAGTGCAATGCACACACGAGAGAGAAGAAGCTGTGGATTAAATCACAATTAATATCACACTATCGACTTTCACTTATTAATGTCTCAAAAACTTTTCACTGTAGCCCTGGCTGCAAGAGCACTAAAGGGCTCAAAAAGTTCTCTGTATAGATTATTTAACACTGCAGTTCAACCAGTTGTGCCATGCCAATAAGCCTTACAACTTTTCTTAATTAGTGATGGGCGAATTTATTCGCCAGGGGTGAATTAGCCTGGCGAAAATTCGCCAAAAAATTAGTCACGCGTCGTTTTTTGACGCAACATGATGAAAACGACAGCAATTTGTAACAGATGACTGATTATGTAGAAATTCTACAAAATGAGTACAAATGAAATACTGTATTTTGGAATCTGTGTAAAGGTAAGTTCAGTTGCAATTTGAGCACCAGAGAGGGTACTACTAGAATTTCTTACTCGCTTCTGTCATTTTCTTTTTCAATACCTACATTAAGATGAAATGTTGCAGAAGTTAACTAGATCAGTTAACCCATTCTGCTTGTTTTCACAAGAAGGAAATCGGATTTATTATTTTTTTTAACTATGCGGGGAATAAAAATCTGATTAAACTATTTTATTCCAATTTATTTTCTCAATCACTTGCACACTTACAAGAAAAACTAACATCAGAAAACTGAATTGCAACAAAAAATGCACATTTTATTTTGTTTTTGCAAATGTTGAAAAAGTAAAAATCTTTGATGAATAAAACTTGAAAATTCAAATTCGCAAAACTTTTGGACAACTTTTTTTCATCTTGAATTGCAGTAGAAGATGCAAATTTGAAATTTTTCATAAATTTGACCCTTGATATAATATTTTAGCTTTAGAGCTATTCCACATTGGCAGTGACACCTTATAACTCAACGGATGCTAGTCAGTGGATTGGCAAACCCTCAGGACCACATAGCAGACCATCAAGGTTCATACCCTTGGCCCCCACACTAAGTTCTCTTCTCTATTAAACAGAGACAACTTTGTATAAGATGAACGCAAATATTTATGTTATTGTTTTCATTGCTTACCTTTTTCCCCCCAAAAAAGTAAATACAGAATAAAAAATTAAAATAAGGACTCAGAGCTTCTGAAGGAATATATGGTCTGGACCTTAACCTCTCTAGCTCTGTCCATTGTCTCCAACTTGACTGCTCAGTACATTCTCAGAGATAAAGGAATCACAAATGCTACTGCCTTGACCAAGCAAGTTACTTGTAAATGTGTAAAAAGCCCAAAAATACTATTCAACATCATTTGATCCTGACTTCATCAGACAGATTTGTTTTATACTATAAAATACAAATTTTAGTGGGGAAAAAAAGCTAAAATTTTTCACCTTTGGGGAAAAAAATCCCAAACAAAAGTTTGATTTTCACTCGATTTTTTCATGTTTGTCCCCAATCAAATTCAATGGTTTTTGTTTTATAATATATAAGGTCCAATCGTGGATTCTACTTTGGTCTTTTTTGATGAACTACTAAAATTGGAATTGGATAAATAAGGCCCATAAAGTTTGTTCTTACCAGTAGATAGAAGAGTTTGGAGGACACACAGGACTCCCAAGGCTGATTTCATTGTGAGCATTGTGTAAGGAAGAGAAGTGATGTTTCACAGACTACAAAGTTCTACATTTATAGCCTACTGCAGTTACTAGAGGTGGGGCAAAGGCCTGCCAAAAATGTTTTCAAAGAAGGTAATTGTTATATTACTAATATTTCCTTTTGAGTAATTTTTGGGCTGTATCATAAAAAATAACCACATAGACAATAGATCCATTTATCTTGGATAAAAAAAAATCTCAGTTTCATTGGAAGTATTAGCTATGAAAGCCAGGGATTTCCAATGGGATTATGTAGGTTTGCTGTGTTTATTTCCATCTCTAAATTGAGTTGTATATCTGAGGTTGAACTCTATACACTCACAAAGTACAAGGTTTCATGTTCCACATCCATGTCATTTTTATTCCAACACTGGTGCTCCTTAATCGGAACCTCATTTTTATACACTGTGAGGCCCATTTATCAAAGGTAGAATTTCAATTTCATGTTAGTTTTTTAAAATTTGAGTATACTCACAATTCGACTGGGAGGTTATTTTAAGAAATAATTTGATGGCTAATATTCGATTGAATGGTTCTGACCCAAAAATTCTAATTGGATTTGATTTGTATTAGATTCTTATGAATAGAATGTTTCTCCCGAAAAAATTCACATGAGGGATTCGAATATTCGATCGAATTTTCAAAAAGATTCGAATTTCGAATATGCAAATTAGGCAAATTCGACCAAATTCGACCATCGAATATTCAAATTCGAACGATTTGAATATTCAAATTCGAATGATTAGAATATTCAAATGTAATTTTATTCGAATATTCGAAAATTTGATGGTCGAATACTTCCCCTTTAAATTTTAATTCGATCACCTACTTCGCCAGATTAAACCTACCGAAATGGGGATCATTCCTTATGATCGAAATAAGAAAAATTCGATCGATCGCTTAAAAATCTTTCGAATATTCAAATCGAATTTGATTCAATCTAAAAATCTAAAACGACGCATCGAGGTTGATGCCACGCGCGTCAAAAATGCTGCACGACTCGTTTCGCGAATTTTTCCGCCAATTTGCCCATCTTTAATAACAAGCCTTACAAAAGAAACTTGGGTGGAATAACTTGTAAATCAGGCAGTTATTACCAACTCTCTGGCTGTTATTTATTGAAGTCCCAATGCCAAAAACTAAAAAAAAAAACTATTCTATCAAGTTTTTTCAATGATAAATAAGGCCAAATCATGGATTCTAGTTTGGTAAGACTTTTTTTTCTTAACATTAATTTAAAAAATCGGATTTTGATAAATAACCCCCTCTGTGTCATACACACAACTATTTTGATGATTTTATATGAGGAGAAACCAATCCAGCTGCTTCTGTGAGTCAATCAGGATACAAATGGAACCAGTTCTACAAATGTGGAGCCCAGTGACAATGTTATTTCTCAGGCTTTCCCAGATCATTGTCTCTGTAGCCATTGGCTAAACCGTGATTAGAGTGAGATTAGGTGCAAGACAACTTGATTTTATTACTTCACGTGTATTACTTGTACGACAGCATAGACTTGTATAAAACTGAATAGAAGGACACACCTAGAAGTAGAGGCAGCTGTCTGGGTACCAGCCAAATATGTCTGAATAGCAGATTAAAAAGCCACATTCATGACATTCAAAAACTGAAACGCATTCATGGGATTTCATGGAGAAGAACAAATTATTGTACAACAAAAATGTGATAAAACAGAACACGGCTACTCTTGTGTAAAGTATTGATGGGCAAATTTATTCGCCAGACGCAAATTAACAAATTTCCACATTTCACAGCTGGCGAATAAATTAGCAAAACTGCGTGTAAGTGTAAAGCTTATATGGACTAAAAAATACATGTTACATTGCCAACTCTAGAATGACCAATGCCTATGGCTTTAAATCCCCTACAAGTGCTATTAAGCCTATTTATCTAAGTTATCGTATTTAAATATATATGTTATTGACCCTTAGGAGTTATTTATTAAAGTCTGAATTGCAAAAAGAAAAAGTTTTGTTGACTATCAAATCTGAATTTTTAGTGAATAAACTTTTTTTTTTTTTTTTGGATGGAAAAAGTCAAAATCCAAAAATCTGGCATCTCAGACCTGCTGAGATCATATATAAGTCAGGAAGTTTTATCCCAAACTGGAATTTTTCAGAAAAATGTATTTATAAAAAAATGGGAAATAGCCCATGTGTATTTGGGCAGGGTATATTTCAGAAAATAAAGAAATTAACTCAGATTTTTATAAATAATTAACTTAGAGTTTGTGAGCACCTGTCACACTTCAATATAGTGATTGGGAAGGGGATGTTTCTTCCTCTTTGGCCTTTTGTCCTCCTTCCAGGTGGATGGGGAGCCTGGTGTCAACACAGCCCAGTAAAAAGTTCTTCCCCTGAGGAAAAACCTTTCTAGTGACTGTCGGGGGAAAGGGACCCCATGAATAAGGTCAGTTACAGGATTAACTTTTGTCATAGTATGGTGTAGGAATGTAAGGCAGAAAGGCATGCTAGGATGAGCAGTTGTGCTCCAACTAGAAATTATATCATTGGGGGCTCTTCCTTAGGCACTACTGGACTAAAGTGAAGGGACCACAGTACCGAAGAGGGGACAACTGTGCTGGTATCCTAAAGGTGTATCTTAAATGAGAACTAAAGCCTGAGTAAAGAAGTGTGTATAAATGTTGTACATGATGTTTTATGTTTCTGTACCAGCCCAAGGCAACCACAGCCCTTTGGCAGTAAAGATCTGTGTCTCCTCAATAGATGTTCCAGTAGCTCCCCATCTTCTTTTCTGATTCACTGATTCACATGCTCTGTGCTGCTGTCACTTACTGAGCTTAGGGACCCACTCACAATATACACCTGATAGTGTCATAGAAATATAGTCACAATATAAGGCTGATTAGTCATTAATACACATCATTAGAAACATCACAATTTAATCATCAGCAAACCTGTAGCATCAGCTTATATTACAGCCAGGGAAGCTCATTTTCTGCTGCTGCTGCTGGATAATTAGTGACGACCCCTAAGCTTAGCTTCTCAACAGCTGCTCAGAGCCCACTGAGCATGTGAGTGTCACAGACACTTTCCAAGATGGTGACCCCCTGTGACAAGTTTGAGGTCTGGATAGTGATGGGCGAATCAGCGGTGAGAGAAATTTGCAAAACAGCGAAACATTTGCAAAATACCACGTCTTGGTTTGGAATGATCCTCTGCTGGCTTGTTATTTCTTCTCGTTGCTGCACATTCTCAGTAAAGAGCAAAGTTGAACTTTAAAGGAGCAGTAAAACCAAAAAATTTAAGTGTTTTAAAGTAAAGAAAATATTATGTAGTGTTGCCCTGCGCTGTTAAAACTGATCTGTTTGCTTCAGAAACACTATTATAGTTCATATAAATAAACTGCTGTGTAGCAATGGCGGAAATTGAAAAACAGTAATATGGTAAAGGATAAGTAATGGATAACAGATAACATTATGTTCTACAGAGCTTATCTGCTATCTGCTGCGTAACTTGAGCCTTGAGCCTTGAGCCTTTCTCCTTTGAATGGCTGCCCCCATGGCTACTCAGCAGCTTATTTATATAAGCAATAGTAGTGTTTCTGAAGCAAACACTGCAGTTTTACCAGTGCAGGGAAACACTGCATTATATTTTTATTACTTTAAAACAATTTCATTTTTTTGATGTTACTGTTCCTTTAATGAAGAAGTCGCCTATTTCATTCTATTGTCCATGAATCTGCCCCGGGAAATTTGAAAATAGAAAAAGCTAGAGATGATAACTCTGTGGTGCTTGCTAGGATAACCCAGGGCCAGTGAGGTTTTTTTCCTGATAGGAGCACCAACCCGCAGTGTCAGGTAAGTACATGTGATCACTTACGGGGGTCTAACTTTTGGCACCCACCAGTAGAAAGACATTTCCTTCTCCTTTATATTGGCAGAGGCACGTCTGTTATATTTCATGCACGTTTCAAATTTCTAAAATAGATTTTTGCATGTAGATGAAGGGGAACTCTTATAGAGGCAGCATTACAGTAAGTAGCTCTTGACTTAAGGGTCAATACATAGAACTTTTTGTTCACATAGAAAATTTTGTATTTTACTTTTTCGTTCTCCTTTGAAGGAGCACAATTTTGAAGGAGCACAATTTTTGTGCCAAAACGTAGACACTCCCAAGTGATTGCAAAGACTTACCTGACATCTATCCTCCTCCCTCCTATCAGCAGAAAACTGCTCTGATCCGGGATTCTACCAGCGAGCACCACGGAGCAATCCTCTTCCGGCTTCTTCTTTCTTCATGGGAATGAGCATGCGCAGTAGAGCGAAAAACCGAACCTTGACAAAAAAAATGCTATTTCATTCTACTGCCCCAGGAAATTTGAAGTAAGAGGAAGAAGGAAGACGACTGCTCCGTGGTGCTCGCTGGAAGGATTCCAGGTACAGATTTCTCCTGATAGCAGCATCGTTCTGGGGTATCAGGTAAGTAGATGCAGTCATTTGAGGGTCCCTAGCTTTTGGCACCACTAAGTGAAAACAACTTTTGCTCTCCTTTAGAGGAGAATTCAACCCATAAGGGGGAAAAACCATCCCCTGTGTAGGCCCCCCCTCACTCCTCCCCCCAGCCAACCTACCCCCCCGGGAAAATACCCCTAACTTATTACTTACCCCTCCTTCCAGGTCTAGTCCAGCGGAGTTTACAGGCGCCATCTTGTCTTGTTCGCTCTTCATTCTGTACTTATCGGCATTTTCGGAACGTTTGTGACTTTCGGCGCATGCGCAGTTGGAGGAGTCTTCCAGTGCGGAGCTACTGCGCATGCACCGAAAGTCATGAAATTTCCGGAAACTTTGTGACTTGTATAGTGTATGTGTAGTAGCTCCGCATCGGTAGATTCCTCATACTGCGCATGCCAATTTATGCTCAGGGCAGCGAACGGTAACGAAGTTGCGCTACCGTTACTTCTCCAGGCAAAGCGCATTAAACGATGCCTAATTTGCATACGGCGCAAACTTAAATGTATAATAGAAGTGTATGTTCCAGCCACTACATTCCACTACACAAGCCCAGGAAACCTTTAATAAATAAAATAAAGTTATTGCCCTACATGTGCCCCCTGTATAGTTGTGTTGCCATATGTTAGGAAATGTAGGGGGGAAGGAGGGTAACCCCCCCAAATAAATTTCGCTCTTTTTCAGACTATCACCCTACAAAAGGTAAAAGACGCCGGCGTTTTTTGGGACTTAGAAAAAATTGAACTTCGCCAGGTCTGACCTAGCGCAAGAGGTAACGTTCAGTAAAATGTTCATCTTAGTGAATTAGCGTAGTTACGTCCCTCCGTCAGTGCGCAACTTCGCCTGGTGTAAGGGTGCGAAGTTGCGCAAGTCTATCTACTTCGCAAGCGAATTTTCGCCAGGGACACGGTTAGTAAATCAGCGAAGTTGCAAATTGACATCACGCTTTATTGAATTTACCCCCTTGAGTCTTGTAGTTTTCCCTTGAAACAGGTGCTTGATATACAGTAACTTGTAAACTGTAACTTGTCAACTGAGTTATAATTAACACCTTTCTCATAGACATGACTAATTGTATAGGGTGCAAGGAGAAAGCAATTCAGCAGTGAGGGTGAGTCAATCAGGATTTACCACTTCTGCATACGTAGAACCCAGACACATGAGTCTTATATCTCAGGCTTTGCCAGATCATTGTCTCATTTGCTAAACTGTGATTAGAGCGAGATGGTGCAAGAGATTCTGATTTCCTTCTGAGATTACTGCTGCTTCATGTTGTTTGACCCTGCTTTATATACATATATATTTATATAGAGAGCATGGGAACATCTACAAATGCTTGATAATCGGGTTTTCTTCTGCAGAGAAGAGACAGACACAGAAATGAATAATAGCAAGTTTTCAATTGGTCTTCATTATTTATTTGTATACTTTTGAACTATTTGTCTTTTTCCAGCTTTCAGCTGTGGGGTCACTGACTTCTTCTATATAACAAATATTCTATGTAAGGCTACAAATGTATTCTTATTCCTCCTCTTTCTATTCAGGCCTTTCCTATTCATATTCCGGTCTCTTATCCATATCAATGCATGGTTGCTAGGGGGAATTCGGACCCTAGCAACCAGATTAGGGAAACTGCAAACAGGGGAGCTGCTGAATGAAAAAGCTAAATAAGTCAAAAACCACAAACAATAAAAAATGAAAACCAACTGCAACTTGTCTCAGAATATCCCTCTCTACATCCTACGAATAGATAATATAAATATGAACAACAGCTTTAACATTTAGCTCAAGCAAGTGTTGAATGAAAGCTTTCACATAGTGCTGGTCGCAAAATTCTTAATTTATAACAGATGTTGCCCCCAAGATTTATAAAAGGGAACAAATCCTTAATATAATCCTGTAATTAAATCCTGTAATATAAGCTGATGCTACAGGTTTGCTGATTATTAAATTGTGATGTTTCTAATGATGTGTATTAATGACTAATCAGCCTTATATTGTGACTATATTTCTATGACACTATCAGGTGTATATTGTGAGTGGGTCCCTAAGCTCAGTAACTGACAGCAGCACAGAGCATGTGAATCAGTGAATCAGTAGAAAAGAAGATGGGGAGCTACTGGGGCATAAGTACTACTATAGTTTATATAAAAAAGCTGCTGTGTAGCCATGGGGGCAGCCATTCAAGCACAGGATACACAGTAGATAACAGATAAGTACTACTATAGTTTATATAAACAAGCTGCTGTGTAGCCATGGGGGCAGCTATTCAAGCACAGGATACACAGTAGATAACAGATAAATACTACTATAGTTTATAGATGCTGTGTAGCCACTGAGCTGCATTTTTGTACATTGACAGCAAAGGGCAAAAATACAAATGGTTGGCCAGATCAATTGTCTAACCGTTCTTGATACCCTCACTTGTTTATATTAGGGCTGATCCGTGGCCTGACTATTGAAATATCCAAAACTCCTTATAGAATCAGGAATATTTTTTGGAACTCACATACTGTAAATGGACCTCCAATTGCCATGTATGTATTTATGGTGAAGACAAGAGAGATTATGAGAGGTTTATTGATGATAATGAAAGTAAAATAGCTGCTTGACATAGAAATAGAATGGAGGCCAAAGGGGAATGAAGAATTGAGGTGGAACTTGAGGTACCAGGGCTTCCAGTATTGCTTGGACGATCTCCGCTTTTAATTGTAGCCATGACTGTTGCAGCCAACTTTGTGGTTGAGGCGTTGCCTGTTCTTGCCCTAGTGCTGTTGGTTTTTAGATCCAAGGTGACAGTCAGCTCTGTGGTTCTGGTGTCAGTGATGTTTGCCTTGGTGCAGTGCGCTGTACTGTTTGTCTTTGGATCCAGGTTCACTGAGCCATTGCCCATTTGGCAGAGACTTTCTGTGGCACAACCACTCAATGTAACTGCGTATGACCCTTGTCCTGTAGAGAACAAAATCATCTCATTACACAATGTTACTTGACAAGAAAGGAAAATTATTTATCAATTACCAAATCCAGTGGGAACATACACAGGGCCGCTCCTGCCGTGAGTCAAGGTGAGAATCTTGCTGATGTTTTAAGCACAGATTGGCCTCAGGATCACCCCTGAAAATACACAGTCCAGGCCCTGGAGATGGAACTGTATACACAATTGCATAATAGTGATGGGCCAATCTATCCTGTTTCGCTTTTCCGAAAAATGCCCGAATTTCCCGCAAAATTTGCGAATTGGTGAAAAATTCAGGAAATGAGTTGCGTCATGTCATTTTCATGTTGCGTCATTTTCGTTGTATCATTTTCATTGCGCGTCTCGTTTTTTTTTTACGTCAGCAAATTTTCGACAGGCAAATGTTTGCGAATTTATTCGAAGGCGGTTTTGTGAATTTTTCGCCAATTCGCAAATTTTTCGGAGCAAAACGGGATAGATTCACCCATCACTAATAATTATTAGGGATGGCGCGAACTGTTCGCCGGCGCTGTTCGCGCTCGCCGGAAGTTCGCGAACGCCAATTTGGGTTCACCTTAGTTGGCGCTTTTTTTTTGCCATTTCTCCCCTAGACCAGCAGATACATGGCAGCCA
>CM044444.1:101217594-101229694 GCA_024363595.1 Xenopus borealis
TGTAATAATAAAACAGTAGCTTGTACTTGATCCCAACTAAGATATAATTAATCGTTATTGAAAGCAAAACCAGCCTGTTGGGTCTATTTAATTTTACATGGTTTTCTAGTAGACTTAAGGTATGAAGATCCAGTTTACAGAAAGATCCCTTATCCAGAAAGCCCCAGGTCCTGAGCATTCTGGATAACAGGTAATTGGAATTGAAATATTTCATTAGAGACACAAAACCCACATGGCTTATTTTGTATTTACATGTGCCATAATTCAACACCAGGGCCGTCTGTTGTTCCCTCTGTGTAACTAGAAAGCTTAAAACTCCTGGTAGTAGGAGAGGAGCACTTACATGTGGGTTTTGGAGGAGTGCAGTTGTCGGTGGCACAGCAGGAGACCAACTGCTTTCCTTTATATTCATCGACAGAAAACGTCCCATTTTTCTTGCAGTCACTTTGCTGAAAGCAGGATCTTATGACACCCTTTAGCATATCTATAAACAATGACAATCTCAATAACTGGCATATATAGTTCACACAGGGAAACTAACTCAATGGCACAGTGGTTAGTGTTGCTGGTTTGCTACGCTGGGGTCCTGAGTTCAATTCCCAGCAGGACGCTACTAGTATGTTCTCACAATCCCTGAGCAATCACCTTGTTTGTGTGTGTGTGTGATAAGGACCTTAGATTATAAACTCTATTGGACAGGAAATAAAGTATAATGACATGTAACTCTGTGCTACAATTAATTAAGTACTGAATGTTTTATTTATGTTTAGCCTCGTTATTTTCCTAATTACAACGTTAGAGGTGTGGATGTAAAAGTCCTTGTTTTTTTCCCCTGGCTTCTGTGAAGGTGTTACTGGCTCTGCTCATCCAAGGATCATGGCATATAACCTGTTCTGATTATCAACGTGTTTCACTCAACAAACTTGTATCATTTTCAATTGTTTTCAGCCTGGATGACCACAACCTTTCTTCCACTTTCCTGCTCTAGGGTGACTGTCACCTTCAAAACTGCCATCTCTAGGTGTGGTCAAGAATACATGCAATATTATTGGGTTTGCACCAATAATATTTCATACCTTGGTTGTTAATTATGTATTTTATATCTTCAGTGGAACAATCTCATTCAGACACAATAGGGAACATTTTTCAGAGTGTGGGATTAAACTCACAAAGGTGAGAACAAAATAACTACTCCCTGAGCCATAAAATAAGGAATTAAGCCAAGGTTAAAAAAAAGAAATGAGTCCACCACCCCACAGCACACCAGTACTAAAATGGCCATACAATAATAGCCTCCAGCATACAGGCCTACTTGTATGGTCCATGTACCTGAGACTTTTAGGAATGAAGTACCACAAACTGTTCCTGGGGGACACACCATACTTTTCCCTCTGCAAGTTGAACCCAACTCAATACAAGCTACACATGAAATACAGTCACCTGCAAAATAAATACATATGTTATTAATAAGGTCTGAAAATTGGAGCGGTGGCATCATCATAACAACTATTATAATGAAAAAAGGAAGTTAAATGTGAGGGTATTAATTATTCTGTGCAGAAAACCTTTTTGTATATTTGCATCTATACATGTAGGAATGAGCTGCCATATTGGTTAGTAGGAAGGGTATAGTAGGAGTGAATAGCTATATATTTGTATTTGTCCATAAGAGTAGAAATGTTTCTTAAGAAAATAAGACATTACCAAAACAAGAAATCAACTTTCCACAGGGAACACATTCTTTTACCCAGATACTTTTAAAAGAAAGGTAAACTTTTTAAATAAATGAATGTACAATTGATGAGGGTACTATACTAAGGTATTATATTAATAACTGTAATTTGAATTCATTATTTATTTATTTTGTATTACAACATATTATGGGATGTATAATATATATATATATATATATATATACACAGTATATATATATATATATATATATATATATATGACTTTTGTTACAACAGCATCACCTGCTGTCAAGGAGTCAAGGAAGTTGCCAGCAGAAAGAAAGAGGCTCCTCTGATGTTCTTGTGCTTCAGAAGACAAAAATTAGAAACATTTCTCACATCTGACCAGGAGATGGTGATGCTGTACCAAAATTCATTTGTTCATGTAGTGCTGCATCTTTAGTGACCAAATTCCTAATATCTACAGACCCTTCCCTCTCAGACCCTTCCCTCTCATAGGAAGATAAATGCTCCCAACTTCAGGGAAACCATTGAATGATTTCCCCATGTAGCCACATCATCAAACCCTACCAAGCTTGACGCTCTGTCAAGGATTGTGTATGGTGCTCTGTGGAGACAGGGGCTGTAGGTTGGGTTCTTCAGGCTGAACATGGTGAGGAGGGACAGAATCAGGGTGAAGAGAGTGATGAACAGGAGCAGACTGGACAGGATGGAGTGGACATAAAACAGGAGCAGACAGGACAGGATGGAGAGGACATAAAACAGGAGCAGACAGGACAGGATGGAGCAGGTGTTGAGCAGCAACAGGACTGGAGGGCAAGACAGCACAATGTACAGATTAGGCAGGGAAGGCAAGGAAGAACAAGACAAGGATCAAGGGAAAAGGCTAGAGCAGGAACCCAGCTAGGGGCAATGTCACAGTGATTAGGAAGACCAATTATCCAGCAGTAGTGGTGAGGAGGGCTGACTTATATAGGGCAGAGTCAGCATTGATTGGCTGACCCCACTGGGGTGAGATGGCTACTCCTGAGACCCAAGCAAAGTATAAATAAAATCTTGCTGATTGCTCTCCTGGCCTGGTTGTTAGGGTGAGCAGTCAGTAATCAGAAGGTCCCAGGATCAAACAACAGCCAAGCCTAACATTCTCCCTGATAGATTTGCACTTTATATATACTAGACATTAAGCCCGTTAAATTAACGGGTGCTAGAACATACGTAGTCAAACATTTATAAAAACAGAATTGTTCTAGGCGAATTTTCGTCTGCGCTACGCAAATTCACTAACGTGTGAATTTACGCTCTGGTCGGCGAACGGTAACGTATTTACGCTTTTCAGACTATCACCCACAGTGGTAAAACACGCCACAGCATAAGGGTGCCAAGTTGCGCGTCTATCTACTTCGCTAGCGTAAATTCGCCAGAGACGGTCCGTGCGGCACATGCGCAGTAGCGCAATTCCACGGACACAGGGACTGGACGCAGAGACAATTTCTAAAAGTCTCTTAACTGCAAGATCAAGAAACAACTTTCAAATGATAACACCCCCCCCCCCCCGCTGGTTCTTCGACAACTGACCAAAAATGTGGTCTTTCTTGTCAATCCCTTGACAATCTCTGCTTTATTTGTTAATGTCTTCTTTAGCAAGAAATAGATGTAAGAATCTCTTTTGTCTAAAAAAATACAATAAACATATTTACTAGTTTTTACATTTGCAATGATGTACACATTAGGGGGCAGATTTACTAAGGGTTGAATTCGAGGGTTAAAAAAAACCCTCAAATTCGACCATGGGAATAGCATAGGAATTCGACGGATTTTACTGCTATTTGATTGGTTGAACGATCGAATAGTGAAAATTCGATAAAATCGAACTATTCGAACGATTTTAACCATTCGATTGAATTTATTTTATTCGATCAAAATTCACTTAAACCACTTCGGTAGGTTGAAACTGGCGAACTAGGCAGTCGAATAAAAAATTAAATGGGAAGTTGATCGACTGTCGATCGAATAGTCGAATATTCAAATAGATTTTTTTCAAATTATTCTAATCATTCATTTTCAAAATTCACTGGTGAAGTGGTCTTCAAAAACATTCGAAAATTAGAATTAGAATCTTTTTGAAAATGTGATCGAATTTCAAATCCTTCATGTGAATTTGATAAATCTGCCCCTTAGAGTGCTAGAAAGAATTATTTGTTCAGATTTAGCAAGCTTGCCGGTATTAACTTCTCCATGCTTTTTAAACTGGGGGTTTACAACACCACATGAAAGGAAAATACTCATCAATGATTCTCAATAATCATCTATTATCTACATTATCTCCACTCCTATAGAGGAAGAGCCTTAATTCTCTTAAACAAGTCCTTCACTACCTCCTCTGATACATTTTAGGGCAATTCATTCTTTTTCGACTTCATTCTTTTTTCCAACCTTATCTTCCTCCTTCTCTTCCTACATTCCTAGATCCTTCTCCTCTTCTGCCAAATCTCCATAGATTCTTCCCTGATTTAATTTCAATCACCATCCATTCCTCCTGCCTTGCTGCTGTAATCTCTTCCAGTCCCATCTTTCTAGCTCCTTTCTCATTTTTAGAGAGTAAAACCTTTATAGTTTCACCTTTCCATTTACCTACATTTTCATTTTCAATACCATTGTTACTTAATCTTAGTGACGGGCAAATATATTCGCCTGGGGCGAAAAACAAGGTGGAAAAAACAATCAGGGGTAAGCAGAACAAAATAAAGGGACAATGAGCACAAGAGTATTCATCCTGGTTTGATTTTATACATCAGAGGGAATGTTTGTATAAACAGATAATTTTAATAAACAATCATAACATAATTAATTAAACTCTCCAAATAATAGTCATTCAAGCTACAGATTGTATTTCAGTCTAGAATCTTGATTTTCAAGGCTTACTGGCTATCCATGCTTACATTCCTTACAGTCCTGATTTCTATTTTCTAAAGTTCTTCCCCCATGCTCATTGGACATTCTTATTGATGTTGACTAATTTTTTTGGATTGTGATTGGCCTCTTTCAAATGAATATATAAGCAGCCACATACTGGTGTAAGTTGTAAGTCAGTACCTCTGTATAAAATATTGTATTATGCCCTTTAGGAGGATAAAATTTTCTGTGGCATGAAAAAAGTAATGCCCCATATCTACTGCCACAACACGTCCCATCTCCAGGGAGTGCCCCACCAGCTCTAATAGAGACCCTGCCTATTACCTCTATAGCCTTATTACTCATTTCTAGGAATCTAAAATCCCAGCAATGTCACTACAGAAGAGCACCGACCCCTTACCTGTTGGGACAAGAGCTGAGAGAACACACAGGAGCCCCACAGCCGATCTCATTGTGAGCAGGTTCCCCACTGATGTGACCTGACATTATGGCAGCTGAGTCTCCAATTAAAGTTTGGTGTGGCAGGGGCGGGAGGTGTCTGACTCACAGAGAGAAACTTTAAATATAAACTTTATCTGGGCTGGACCAACCTTTGGATGATGAAGCCTTACTATACACGTCCTACAGGTTACATGCCAGTGGCCTGTTATATAAGTATTCTGTGTTACAGGTAAAGAAAATATAATTATGATGTTCAGTTTCACTTTACTTTTATGAAGTCTTGTTCCACAGTCAATGATACCCAGGAGTCAGTAAGCATTAGAAACATCTGTTCTACAGTTATGGATCTATTATCTCGAATGCTTGGGACCTGGGTTCTTCCAGATAAAGGATAGTTCAATCATTTAGAGCATCATTTCCTAAAGGCTTCTGATACATTTTAACCTGTGGGACTGTTTCACCACCAATATGATTTTATGCAGCTTATATTACGGGAATGGGATCCATTATCCAGAAAGATCAGAATCGCCCATCTCCCATAGACTCCCATAGACTCCATTTTATCCAAAATAATCCAATTTTTTATAAATGATTTCCTTTTTCTCTGTAATAATAAAACAGTACCTTGTACTTGATCCCAACTAAGATATAATGAATCCTTATTGGAAGCAAAATCAGCCTATTGGGTTTATTTCATGTTGACATGATTTGACTTAAGGTATGAATCCAAATGACATTAACCAGAAACCCAAGGTCCCCAGCATTCTGGATAACAGATCTCATACCTGTATTGTATTTACTGTAGACTAATGAACTCTCCATCAGTGTTTTTCAGCTAATGGAGAAGGTCCTATGCCTTGGCATGAATGGAAACTGCCTGTCACTGCCCATAAAACTGGTCCAAAAAACTCAAAAGTAAATTATGGGGCCAAAATGTTGCCTATCACAAGCAGGTACCGATAATATGAATCACAGAAGATTCGGAAGAACATCAGACATTTCTCCACTTGAAATGATTTTTGAAGAAGAAAGCCATATTGACATTATAATAGAAACTGGAAAATGCTAAATAAACCAAGCTAAACATATCTATATACTATATCAACACTGGAAGGGGAAAGTTCATTCAAACAGTCAGTAAGGTGACTATTCATTTCTTGATACTTGCAGAACACGGGAGCAGGGTAAATGCAATATTTATATACAGGTATGGGACCCCTTATCCAAAAAGCTCATAATTACGGTAAGGCTAGGTCCCATAGAGTTAATTTTTAGTAAATATTTTTAATTCTTAAAATGATATCCCTTTCTCTGTAATAATATAACAATACCTTGTACTTTATGGAAACTGAGCTGTTTGAATTCTAACTTAAGGCAAAACAATCCTATTGGGTGTATTTAATGATTACTTTATTTTTAGAAGACTAGGTATGGAGATCCATAATATGGAAAGCTCCCTTATCAGGAAAAAACCCAAGTCCTGAGCATTCCAGATAATAAGATCCCATACCTGTATATACAACCTTGTTAGAAGGAAAATGGAAAATGATGGATCACAAAGGGAGCTTGAAACTAAAACTCAAAAACCTGTGCCACAGAAGGTTGATCTTTTGCATTTATAGATGTTACAAATTAAAGCTCTCCCCAAAAATAAATATAAAAACAACAAAAAATGTGACATAAAATAAAACTAATGTCCTCCAACTGTGAGTTTAATGATTCTTTAAATCTTCACTTCATTTTGACTTATTTGTGGAGCCCATGGCCCCTAAGAAATCAGGCAGCATTGCAAAGGATGGGGACAGCCAAATTTAATTTAATGGGCAACTCAACTTAGTAGTATAGGCAACTCAACTTGTGCAGGTGAGCTGACAGTTTATGAGGCTTCAAGTAAATAATAAACACAACATTACATTACAGTAAGTAATCCAATAATCTATGCTGAAAATCAGGTACATGATCTTGATTTTTTAGGGTACAAATCAAGCATAAATGTAATAGACCAATATTGTTTGTTAAATATTATCTGTTCTATCCCCCAAAATCTTAATCCTGTTGGGTTCATATTATGTGCTAGTTTGAAATGTTTAGAAACATTATGGGAAACCAAACCTTTTTCTATATTCCTAATTTGTTCCCTTATTCTGTCTCTAAGGGGTCTGTTGGGTTTCCCAATGTACTGTAGCACTTTATACATTGTTTAATTCTATATGTTTCTTTTGTTTTGTTTGACATAAAGGCTTTTTTCTTTACTCCATATTTACAAGCTTTACACATTGCACATGGTTTGGTTTCCCATAATGTTTCTAAACATTTCAAACTAGCACATAATATGAACCCAAAAGGATTAAGATTTTGGGGGATAGAACAGATACTATTTAACAAACAATATTGCCCTATGTCTGTCTGTTCTACCCTGTGCCTTTGGCTCTGGCTTTTGTTATAGGTAAATCAGTTTGGACTTGAAGGGGATACAAGTAGAAGTCGGCAAAGGGAACATGGACTTAAATCTGAACTTGGGACTTTGTGTATACTGTATACCACTTACTGTTTGTATATTTTTTACACTTGTTTCTGTTTTGTTTGTTTAAATATTAACTCAGTGGACAATAACATCAAGTTCACAAGGGAAGATGTCCACGGGAACAAACTTGCCTTTTTGGACTGTCTGATATGCATCCAAGAGGGGGGTAACTTGAAAGCAGAAGTATACAGGAAACCCACTCATACGGATCAATATCTGTTGTTCGATTCCCACTATCCACTGGAACACAAACTGGGTGTCATTAGAACTCTGCACCACAGGGCGGAATATGTGGCAACTGATACTGAGTGCAAAGACAAAGAGCAAAAACATCTCAGAAAAGCTTTGAAAGTGTGTGACTACCCAGACTGGGCCTTTGTCAAAACAACAGCAACCAAGCCCAACAGGAACACCAAAATAAATACCCGCCGAGAGATACATACTGTAGTAGGCAAAACATAGCCATCCCATATGTAGCTGGAGTGTCAGAGAAACTCAAGAGGATTTTCAACAAACACCATGTCCCCATGTTTTTCAAGTCTAGCAACACACTGAGACAAAAACTGGTACACCCAAAGGATCCAACACCAGAAGTAAAACAAAGTAATGTGGCATACAGAGTCCAGTGAGGGGAGGAGTGCACAGATCTATACATTGGAAAGACCAAACAACTGCTCACCAAGCAAATGGTTCAGCGTAGGAGGGAGAACTCAGCTGTCTTTCTACACCTAAAAGACAAGGGACACTGCTTTGAAAATAACAAGGCACATATCTTGGATAAAGAAGACCGATGGTTTGAACGAGGCGTGAAAGTGGCGATTCATGTCAAGGTGGAGAAACCATCCCTGAATAGAGGCGGGGGTCTTCAACACCACCTGTCTGCTTCATACAATGCTGTTCTCACATCTGTACCCCAGTGGTTTCAGAAAACTTCACACATCCATTCATGCAACTCTGTAAATTTCAGATGTCACCTCTTTGAAGAGCTACAATGTGCCATTGTGATTGGATTAGTAGAAAAGTCTATGTGCCGAGAACTTCCCATGCCAGTCAATGGAACTGAAGAAGCTGCTCGGATGAGAAGTGAAACGTCTTCGATGATTACGCAGCAAATCCAGTTGTTTTTTTAGAATTATTTATATTAGATATACCATGACCTGGATGACTGAAAATCTTCATAGTCATAGTCTTAAACTGCTTCCTTTTCTGAGTTTGAGGAGATAGAGCCTGATGAAGTGGAGAAGCTCCCATCCAGTCTCTCTGCAAAGAGGGAATGCTCTGATGATGATAGAAAGGCAAAAGAGGAGGACGGAAACCTTCATATTTTAATCACCCTGTAAATCGATGTTCCCCCTTTCCCCATCCAATACATGTTGTGACAATTAATGTCAGAATTGTCAAGTCTGAAAGAGCAAGGGAGGCAGACTTCTTTTTGCTCTCCTGAGTTGAGACAGAGATTTTATATTTGACCAGATTATGTAATCTAGAGGCGCTCCATTGGGTACAAAAAGGAGTGGACACACAGTCCTTCCTACCGTTCTCTTGCAGCCAAGGCCTACAGCGGAAACCAGTAAGTCTACAGGACATCACAGGTTGAAGATGGAGTATTTTTGGATTCAGACTTTTTGCATCCTCGGGATATAATAAATGTTGAAAAATTCTAGTTTTTTTTCTTTGAAAATTTGGATTTTATAGTTAAAAAACAAAAATTTTTCAAGTTGTTAGCCATTTGGACTTTAATAAGTAACCTCCTAAATTACCATAACAAGACCCGAGAAATATACAAAGCAGAATTAAAAGAGCAATTCCTCTTGAGGAATAAAACTGTTACAGAAGCTGGCTTAGCATGCAAGTATGCTACAATATCTTGTACAATAAAATAAAAAAAACCTATGAGAGGGATGTGACGGATCATCTACTATACTGGATACCTTGCATGAACATCTCTTATTAAAAATGTCTTGAACTGATGGTAAAATCTCTCCAATAACCTCACCCGATGTCCTCCAAATTTTTTTGCAGCCTCTTGTGGTCAGTAAATGCTCTGCCTTTTCATACAGTCCTACTATAAACGGCACACAGCAAGCTACAGATACACTTTTACATAGTACAGAAATGCATTATGTCAAAACCCTATTGAAATAACAGATATGGCTTATATTTTCATGATTTATGATTGTTTATCAATGAAAGGCAAATAGCTGCTAGATATAAATATACACAGTGGAGGATAGACGTGCCGGTATTCACAGTGTTGCTTCCACTTTTAGTTGTAACCATGATGGTGGTGGTGGTGGTGGAAGTCGGCTCTGGGGTTGTGGTGTCAACCATATTTGCTTTGGTGCAGTGCACTGTACTTTTTATTTTCAGATCTGAGTTCAGAGACTGATTGCCGATTTGGCAGAGATTTGCGGTGGCACAACCACTCAATGCCAGGGAAAGTCCTGTATAGAACAAAACAGAGTCATCTCATTATATAATATTATTTCAAGGACAACGAAAGACTAATTCACTGGGGTGTACCAACATGTTAATTAAATCAAAGTATGCATAGCATATAGGATGATCTGCAGGGTGTAGTACCATGACAGGATTGTAGGATCATTTGGAACAAAACCTGTTATGTAGCTCTAATAAAGAAACAAGGGACAATCCCTGGGGCACCAGGGCAACCTGGCAAAAAGTGAGCAATGAAACAAACCATAAATGGACGAGACATGAGAACCTGGAACTGATGGAATGCTACTACAACAGCAGACCTAATAAAAGGGGATATATGAAGCACCATGAGAGAACATTGGATGAACAGAAGACCTTCATCCACCCTAACCAAGAAACATCTAGTTAACCTTTTATAGAGTCCATATAAAGTTCAGAGTTGCTCTTGAGATAAACTGTCTGCACTTTACACCCCAGACTCAAGATGACATAGAAGAACAGCTGGAGTTATAAGCAACACCTGAAGGTGGAACTTTACTGCCATACCCTCCATTATCAATCAACTAGCTGCAGTCAACCTTCAATAACTACCAAGTACCATCAGAGAGCAAATTAGAAGATTCCAATAGGCCCGTATGACAATCCCTACTCCCATTATAACTCAAACCAATAAACTGGTACAGTATATACTGTACTACAGCTGTTGGGAGTGCTTTCCTATATTATCAAGAAGAACAATACAGAATATAACATGGAAAATAAGGTTGGAATGTAACATCAAGGCAGCTTAGAGAGAAGCCAGTGAGCTGGTACTAAATAGAATAAGACTCAGTTACTGAATAAATACAACGGCCTGACTCCATTCAAAGCCTTAAAGACAGCTAAGCAAAGGCTCACAACACTGGCTACCAGGCAAAGTAGAAGCAAAGGCCAAACATAAATAAATAAATAAAATGCCCTTTTCTCCACTACGCCCAACTGCAGAGCAACAACAAGAGCCTTTAAAAGCAGAAACTGGAAAATTCCCGAAAAACATATGCAAGAAAGAGTGCAAAGTGGATGCTGGACTTGAGAGCATAGCAAAGTAACCTCTCAGAACAGGAATTAGTAACCATAGCAAAGTCAGGCATCTAACAGTAGGTGAAGGACATGAAGAGCTGGACAGCCCCTGGTCCAAACATGACCCACGTCTACTAACAGCAGTGCAGATGCCTGGCAACAGAGATGAACCAGCTGGCACCACTCATGCATTTCTTATATATCAGATGGCACCACTCATGCATTTCTTCTATATCAGATGGCATCACTCATGCATTTCTTCTATATCAGATGGCACCACTCATGCATTTATATATATATATATATATATATATATATATATATATATATATATATATATATATACTGTATACCTGATGTTTGAAGGGACTGATTAAAACAGTAATTCTCATCACCAGAACACGACACCTGATCTGTACCAGAACAGTCTTTAGAAATAGAATAACAAGTTGGGCACAACAATCCATTCGGCTGGATATCTGTGGATTCACTCCCTGGGGAGAAAGAACAACATACAGATTGGATCTCTTTATTTACTTTACATTAGTAAAAACATACAGATCATCTGGCCTCTTCTAAGCAAATTGAGCGCAAGGATGGGCAGCTGCTGCCAATGATAGAACTGCACACTGGAGGGACATGGGTGGGAGTCTCCTACTTAGCCTGCCATTCAGGGTGCATTTAAGGTAATGTAAGAAGCCATTGTTATGGTCAGGCTTTGTATACAGAGGCATTATGCACCCAACAACACTGCACTCTGTGCCTTAGGTTGTGGAAATAACTAAAACCAAGGACAAGTGTAAAATATTTGGGCTTCGTTGGGCATAACATGTAAAGCCTGTGTGATCAATGATCTCCCCCTGTTAGAAATACATCAACAAAATGAAAAATCAGTCTGTTCTTCCATTTTGGATTGCTGTTCTCTCTAGATAGGCTTTGACATGAAGTAACAAAAAGTACAATCTACTGAATCCTGTGCTTGAATGGCTGCCCCCATGGCTACACTGCAGATTGTTTATATAAACTATAG
>CM044444.1:101232977-101249835 GCA_024363595.1 Xenopus borealis
TCTGTTATCTACTGTGTATCCTGTGCTTGAATGACTGCCCCATGGCTACACAGGAGCTTGATAAACTATAATAGAGTTTCTGAAGCAAACACACCAGTTTTAACAGCACTGGGCAACACTACATTACACTTTTATTCCTTTTAAAACAACAGATGTTACTGTTCCTTTAAAGCCTAATCTAAATGAGACACGGAGATGCCTGGAAGAAGGAGTACTTACAAGTAGATTTCGGAGTGCAGTTGTCGGTGGCACAACAGGTGATCATCTCCTTGCCTTTAAAGATGTCAACAGAAAACGTTCCATTTTTAGTGCAGTGACTTTCTTGAACGCAGGATCTTATGATGCCATTCAGGTCATCTGTAAGTGAAGTATAAACAGGAAAATCCCATTACCTGACACTTCCCCAATGCAGAATACAGCACAGTGCAAACTAATGGCATTACTATGAATGTGTAGGAACGTATGTAATGTTCTCCCCTTGTCTGCATTGGTTTTCTTAAACGCTCCAAATACATATTGGCAGGTTAATTGGCTCTTGATGAAACTGACCCCATGCAATTAAATGTTATGGATTTTTGTTTATAATTTCCTCTGGGATGGGGGAAAATGTTCCACTTTGGACGCGGTCCAGGGACTTTTCAGAAGTGGTGTAAGATCAACAAAAAATGTGTTGATCTACACAAGCTACGGGTTTGGGGCACAGCACCTTGACCATCAACGGCGAACGGTGAGTGACCCTGGTTTTCAATTTGCACAAAAGATAAAGTAAGTGGTGGGTTCAGGGCAATTGCACCCGAACCACATCTTGAATCTGGTGAGCGTCTGAACTGCAAATTGCTAAATATAAACGACTAAGAGAGACGCCAAACAAAATAATTAATTACGTTGGCGGCACCTGCATTTATTTGGTATTAGTTTCCACTGGGACAGGGGCTCTACAAACAGTGGTGTTTCTACTACAGGAGATCTGTGTACTTAGTCAGAATGGCACCTTTCCACTGGCATGCTATAGGGTTTAGTTTGCCCATGGTTTAAAAATCCCCACATGGTTGGAAACCCCTTAATGTGGCCAGTACTGGACCTAAATTGGATCTGGGTGGGGAGTGCGCCCTTGTCCCTATTGAAGTGAGCCCTGGCAGATTCCACATTTGGCCAGAAGGTGTAACTGTTGAGCAAAAAGTAATATAGATGAGCTGCCTCTTTCCATTTTTGCTCCAGTTGGGAGTTCATGGGCTGAGCAAGATGGAACCTGAGCCCAAGGCATGGTGAGGCCCTTGGAGGGCTTGGGGTGCGGTGCCCAAGTATTGGGAGCTTGACCATGGAAGGTCTAGTAGCTCAGAGGCAGCAGAGAGGATGTGAAAGGAGCTGGTAACTGGATTTAAGTAAAGAGGTATTTGTTGTACTCATACTCATACATACTCATACTTCGGATAGTGTCCTGCCCTGTGTCCTGAAGATTAAAGTAGGTTTTGTTTGCTCAGTTTGGATGGATTGGGAGCCCAGCCTGAGGAGCTTGGACACTGTGGATGTCTTGTCCAGTGTGTTTTACCCTGTGTGAGGAAAGCTTTGCTTGATAGGCTGATACGTGGGAGGTACTGCATCTATACAAAGAACAGGTATTTGGGCTGGTAGCGCTGCCTGGGGAAAGTTGAAGAGCTCTTGGAGGAAGAGACTGTGAATGTCTTTATCCACCCACAGTGAAATGTGGGACTGTGCCTGGTAAAGATTGTGCCATTTCATTTTTCTTGCTCCACATCTCTTTAGTTTTATATAAACATAGGGAGGTAGTGCAGAATACTTACACTTACTCCTCCTTTGCAGCAGTTCCCTGTAATGGAGCAGGCACAGAGCCAGTTGCTTAGCAACCAGCTGCACAGTGATCTCAGGGCTGCAGGAAGTGACACAGCAGTCTAGGGAGGAGCCCGGAAGAAGAGGAAACAGGAGAGCCTGGCAGAGAAAGAGCCACCATGTAGAGAGCTGGGGGGCCCAGATTGCTGAAAGACCCCACCAAACATAGTCATGTGGATCAGGAAACGTTAGTTAGTGAGGCCCCTATTGCCACCAGTTAGGTGTGTTGTATGTATTAATTGGCCATTTACTTTTAGATAAAAATGTATTTAACTTACCAACTACTGTGTGTGTTTTATTATTGTGCTCCTAGTGGGGCCATCCATAGGTCATTCCTGGATCCCACTAGGTGGAAGCACTGCACTAATAAGTACCAGGTATCCAGTATCTTCCAATACCACTCGGTGGCTCAGGTATGTCTAGGGTTGCCACCTTTTTCTTGTGCCGCCTGAGGCAAGATTCTCACCTTGCCTCATGGCTGGAGTGGCCCTGATACTCCTATTAGTATGGTACATGTATAACCCCAGCACATATTCCTATTATTATGGTCCATGTACAACCCACCAGCACATATTCCTATTAGTATGGTCCATGTACAACCCACCAGCACATATTCCTATTAGTATGGTCCATGTACAACCCCCAGCACATACTTCTATTAGTATGGTTCATGTACAACCCCCCAGCACATACTCCTAATAGTATGGTCCATGTACAACCCCAGCACATACTCCTATTAGTATGGTCCATGTACAACCCCCAGCTCATACTCCTATTAGTATGGTCCGTGTACCTGAGACTCTAATAAATAAAGAACCACAAACTGTTCCTGGGGGGCACAATGTACTGTTCCCTTTACACGATGATGTAGCCAATCCAACACAAGCTACACAGGACAGGGAGAGACCTGCAATATAAATATAGATATAATTTATAAGGATGGAAAATGGAGCAGTAACATTAATACAGAAAAATAATCTGCTCTACTGTTTCCTTCATAGTACAGTAGGAAAGTCAAGCTTTCTGCTTACACATATGGGTAGGCATTCTTCTTTATTGAATTAATACAAATTACAAAACCATAAAAAGAAAATAAGTGATTTTTAGCTTCGGGATCCACAACAGACACTTTCTAGTTTATTTATACACAGGGGTGACCATTTCAGGATAGAAAATAAATCATAAAAATAAATTCTGCTCTAACTTCACACATGAAGAGTTCCCTGACTAAACGGTGCCCCTTGTGGACTACCAGTAAGAGAACATTCAAGTTGGGGTCACCCCTAGACTGACAATTCTTGTGGGGATTGCTCAGCCTCTTGGCTTTCCTTAGTCAGACAGACCCTTTGTCACTAGGTCTCTCTCTGCACCTCCAGCCCCTCTGGGAGTTCCTCACACAGGCAGGAGTCCTTCTTATTCCATTCCTCCCAACTGTCCCTTTTTCAGAGAGACAGTCCCTCTTTTTACAGCCCAACCTGCATTCCCTCATTTCTACTGGAAAATGAACATGGTAATTAGTGGGTGTGGCCACAAAAATGGGTGTGGTCAAAAAAATTCACTTTGTCCCTCTTTTTACTTCCAAAATGTTGGGTGGTATGCTGCTCTGTGTCCTCCTCTTAGAGAGAGACTCCTAACAGTCTCATTTTAACTAAATACCTTTACACAGGACAGCCGGAGCTCTATTCCTTGAGCTGGACTTCTGGATCGGAATACCTGGTTTTCCTGTTCTTCCCAGATTACCCCAGCTTCCAGGATCTGGCTACCAAAGAACCTATTCTCTGTTTATGAACACCCTTCCCGGTGCCTACCTCTCCCACTATGGAGAACTTAAAGGGAAAACACACCATTTCCCACATTGTTTTGGTCACTTTACCACACCTACTAAATGCAAGACAAATGCACAGACATCATGAAAAGCAATGACAAAGCAAACAAGGAAATTTACTACTTTATCTCATATTGTAAAAAAAAACTAAAATAAACCTTCCCTATACAGTAATAGTGCCTTGTGCTTTCCCATTCACGTCCCACATCACATGAACCTTAAATGCTGACAAAAGGCAGTTGCACATTCATAATTTATTTTTATTTTTATATTAAGGGATACATGTACTGTTAATATAAATGAATTTGGTTTTTGATGCTCTGATGTTCTTCTGCTTAGGAAAGATGTGAGAAAGGTTTTTAATTTTATTCCTAAGCAGAAGAATATCAGCCTCTTTCTTTCTCCTGACAACTTCCTTGTCTTCTAGGACTCGTTATTGGGTCCACTTTTATTTAACTTGTTCATTAATGACTTAGGGGAGGGTATTGTAAGTCCCGTTGCCATTTTGAGTCAGGAAGGATTGTTTTCTCCTCTGAGGCAAATTGGAGAGGCTTCAGATGGAGTTTTTGCCTTCCTCTGGATCAACTAGCAGTTAGGCAGTTAAAAAAAAAAAAAGGTTCAACTTGATGAACGTGTGTCTTTTTTCAGCCTTACTTACTATGTTACTTGGTGGTCAGACTGGTGGGAAAATGACCAGCAGGTGGCGCTGTTGTAACAAAATTCCTTCATATTAAAAGTACATGTATCCCTTAATATCTTGGAATAAAAAAATACATCATATTCACTAATTTTAAAGGTTTACTTATCCTTTAAGGGATGTGTGCACATATGGGTAGGAGTTGATATATTATTCCAGCTTAGTGTGTATCCAGAACCTTTCTTTTTTTTAACTGTATTATACATACTGGGGCTCATTTATCAACACTGGGCAAATTTGCCCATGGGCAGTTACCTATAGCAACCAATCAGTGATTAGCTTTTTGAAGCCAGCTGCAAGTAGAACAATGGATGCAGCAATCTGATTGGTTGCTATGGGTAACTGCCCATGGGCAAATTTGCCCAGTGTTGATAAATAACCCCCACTGTATTATACATACTGCTCTTCTTCTTTGTACTGGGGCTCATTTATCAACACTGGGCAAATTAGCCCATGGGCAGTTACCTATAGCAACCAATCAATGATTAGCTTTTTAAAGCCAGTTGCAAGTAGAACAATGAAAGCAGAGATTTGATTGGTTGCTACTGGTTACTGCCCATGGGCAAATTTGCCCAGTGTTGATAAATGAACCCCACTGTATTATACATACTGCTCTTCTTCTTTGCACTCAGTGTTTCTAATGAGTCTTGAGTGTTGCTGAGAAATGACCAAAAGCCTAAATCTTTTCCTGGAGTACAAGGCACCAGCACTGCTCCATCTATTGTGTAGTTACATAATCCTGGGAGGTAAAGATCCACCAGAGCAATTATAGAACTCCTGCCTATCCCTCTATAACCTTAAAAACTCATTTCTACATTGAATAGGTCTCCAAAATCCCAGCAATGTCCCTACAGCAGAGCACCGACCCCTTACCTGTTGGTACAAGAGCTGAGAGAACAAACAGGAGCCCCACAGCCGATCTCATTGTGAGCAGGTTCCCCAATATCCACATCCACTGATGTGATCTGACATTATAGCAGCTCAGCCTCCAGTATTAAATGATAGTGTGGGAGGGGAGGGAGGAGTCCGACTCATAGAAAGAAACTTTAAATATAAACTAGATCTGGGTTGGACCAATATTTGGATGATGAAACCTACACACAAACTAAATTCCAGTGTCACCGAGATAAGAATAAATATAATTTAATATTAAAAAACTATTTCTAATAATCTATAGGTGCTGATTCCAGTTTAGGAAAATGCTTGGTCTTAAGATTTTTATTCATTTTGGGGCCGATTTACGAAATTCACATGAATAGATCGAAGTTCGTAAGATTTTTTCGGATGATCGAAAATTCCGATTTTTGATCATCGAATATGGAACGATCGAATACATTAGAATGAATTAGAATGATCGAATATTCGATTATTCGATCGTTCGATCATTGAATTTTGCAAAAACCTAAACCTATTCGACTGCCCAATTCGGCAGATAGGACCTACCGAATTGCAATAGAAGCCTATGGGAACCCTCCCATAGGCTTATTTGGCTCAGTCCTGATCGAATAGGATTGGTATGATCGAAGTCTTCGTTCGCTCGAATCGTACTAATCATTCGAATGATCGAATAATTCATTTGAATGATCGAACGATCGTTATTCGATTGTCGATCATTAAAAGGGTAGCCGAAAACTATTCGATTAGCACTCGAAAATCGAATGCTAATCGAATATCGAGGGAAAACGTATATTTTTTGGGGAATAATAGTAAATTTGCCCCTTTGTCTTCCAAGTCCTTTTGGTGGTTTGCCTTATTCTTCTTAGCGTTTTCTCATCAGTTTCTTCATTTTGTTATACAGGTATGGGACCTCTTATCCAGAATGCTTGGGACCTGCTGTTTTACTGATAACGGATCTTTCCATAATTTGGATCTTCATACCTAAAGTCTACTAGAAAGTCATCTAAACATGAAATAAAGCCAATAGGCTGGTTTTGCTTTCAATAAGGATTAATTATATCTTAGTTGGGATCAAGTACAAGGTACAGTTATGGGACCTGTTATCCAGAATGCTCAGGACCTGGGTTTTTTTTTATAAGATATACTTGAGTTTCTGAAGCAAACACACCAGTTTTAGCAGTATTGCTATTCATTTCAATCACTTAAATTTTTTGGTTCTACTGCTATGGAAAACATTATATACAGTGTATATATATATATATATATATATATATATATATATATATATATATATATATATATATAGTGTATTAATTGACACAAGCTGTTGTATAGTCTTCAATCTTCTCTAGGAAAATCAGGTTAAGTTTTTATTTGCCTCTCCCAAATACTTGGGCAGGTTCCAGGTTAATTATATAATTTGTACCAATTGCATTGCTCTGCACGCATCCTTTAATTGCAGCAACATGAATAATGATACTTTGTGAATGAGATCCCATAAAGGAACACAGGCCACAATAAAAATTCCCTGCAGGACCAGTTCTTACTATACAACATGTTTATGGTGGGCGTGCAAGCAGAGATTGTGTGTAATTTGGATGATATCTATATTTATATCTATAAATTCCCATGCAAATAGGACTTTGTGAGTTTCTTTGCTCATGCATGGAACATGCACAATTGAATCCCTGTCCTGATGCCATGCAAATATTTAAAGGATAAGTAAACCTTTAAAATAAGTGAATGTAAAATTGATGCGGGGGCTATTCTAAACACTTTTGTAATTTACATTCATTATTTATTTTGTTTTTATTCCAAGATATTAAGGGATACATGTACTGTTAATATGAATGAATTTAGTTCCAACAGCGCCACCTGCTGGTCAGTTTCCCACCAGTCTGACCACCAAGTAGTCAAGGAAGTTGTCAGGAGAAACAAAGAGGCTGATGTTCTTCTGTTTAGGAATAAAATTAGAAACCTTTCTCACATCTTTCCATTCATTTACTTATAATTTAAGGTTAGTAGTGGTTTAATAGCAACATGTCAGGTCTCCAGAATACATTATTGGCTACTTGGTTTTCATCATTGGCAATGGGATAACCTTGATATTAAAAAAGTGGACTGTTCTTACTAAACATCATAAATAGTGATGAGCGAATTTATTCACCAGGCATGGATCTGCAGTGAAATTCTACAAAGACCCGGATCTGTGGCGAGGCCACATAGGCCCGGGCCTAGGGCAGCAAAATATGAGGGGTGGCATGCTTAACAGCCACATTTTCAAAAGCATTGGGACGCACAGCTCCCCATAGTCCCAGCGTTTACGCGATTGCGCTGGCAGGGAGTGCAGGCGCTAGGACCACGTGGCCCGGAGTGCTAGGACCACGCTGATTGGGGGAATGGCTGGCAAGAAAGTCCGGCCCTGATCCCACACTTTACCACCCGCTAATTCTTTTACAAATATTGCACAGAAAATTTCACGTAGACAGAAATTGTCACCTAGACAAAAAGTTGCCATAAGAAAAAAAAAAGGCTGTGGACTTTAATGCATTTGGGGTCAGAAGAAAATTGCGACCCATTGACTTAAAGGGAAACTTTAAAAAAAAAACACATAAGTTAAGAGTGCTGCTCCAGTAAACTTCTGCACTGAAATCCATTTCTCAAAAAAGATTTTTTTTTTTTATATTCAGTTTTGAAATCTGACATGGGGCTAGCCATTTTGTCAATTTCCCGGCTGCCCCAGTCATGTGACTTGTGCCAGCACTTTAGGAGGGAACTGCTTTCTGGCAGGCTGTTGTTTTTCCTTCTCAATGTAACTGAATAGTACACAGTGGGACATGGGTTTTACTATTGAGTGTTGTTCTTAGATCTACCAGGCAGTTGTTATCTTGTGTTAGGGAGCGGTTATCTGGTTACCTTCTCATTGTTCTGTTGTTAGGCTGCTGGGTGGGGGAAAGGGAGGGGGTGAGATCACTCCAACTTGCAGTACAGCAGTAAAGAGTGATTGAAGTAGATAAATTTATTGAGGTATTTTATCCCATTATAAATAACTACTGGGTACCTGCAAAGGCCACAGCTTACTAATATTTATAAAAGCCCTAATACCTATAAAATCACCCTGTTGTTGATCTAAATCAATCAAAACTAATTTGTTATTTATCAAAATCCCAATTTTTTCGATTTTTTAAATAAAAAAAATCAGCCCAAACTAGAATCCATAATATAAAAAAAACATGAAAAAAATATAATTGGGGGGGAAAAAATTGGATTGTAGCATGAAAAACCCAAATTTGTTGTGTTTGATGTCCGAAAACCACTACAAAACAACATAAAACCCTCACAAAATAACATCTGCCATTGTATTTTAAATTAATTCGGCAGATTTTAGATAGAGCTTTTTTGGATTCAGACTTGGAACAGATTCGGGGCATAATAAACTGTGAAAAAAATCATGTCTTTTTTACTGCAACTTTTTAGGGTTTTCATTGTCAAAAACGGAAGCCACAAAAAATTGCACATTAATAAATACTCCCTAGAGTACCCAAGTCAGCCAAAAGCACCATCACTGGCCTCCAGGAAGATTGTCTATCTTTGTTTTTTGGCAGGTTTCAATTGCAAAATGTTGCCTTCAGATTTCTGTGGTGTACTCGGTGGAGATCAAAAAAAACATAGACTCCTAGCATCAGAAATTATTTTCTGTTTTCTTGGTTTTGTCCCCACATCTTTATGCTTGCGTCCATTTATAATCAAAATCTATTCTCTTATTACATCCCATGGCTGGTTGCTAGGGTCACTGACTCTAACAAATAGATGCTGAAAGCACAGTAGTTCTGATGTAACCCAAAAAATCTAAAAAAGGAAATTGTGAATATTGCGCTAAGCACCATAATCTTTCCGTTTGAATTTAACCATCAGTCACTGTAATGATTGCATGTCAACCAATGAAATGTTGTAATAGTCTACACGTCTATAACATACCTAAAACATACCTAAAAAACAATTTGCCAACTACAGTAGATCCTTAAACAGTTCATGGTTGCTCTTATCAGACACAGTGAAGGTGTTCCAGGTAAAGAGCTGAGTCAAACAACAAGCTCACCTACAAGCTCACAACATGTCCCACTGGGTTTAATTAGGAGAACAAGGAGTTCTACAAGTCAAGTCTATCCATTAAGGTCAGAAGACAACCGCAAGTCAGACCACCGGAATGTTAATCTATCAGAAGATAAGGAATGAGGCCACAGGTTTTGCAAAAAATAAATCTTGGCACTCAGTGTCGGACTGGGACACCAGATGCCTGGAAATGTCACAGTCCCCCCGACTTGAATATCATCGATGGGATGATTTGAAGCAGGCCGCCAAGTTGATAAAGGGCCATGATGGCTTGAAACGTTGTATCTGTCCAGATCATGTAGCCAAAAAGCAGAATAAAGGCTTTTTAATAGTGATGGGCGAAACGGGCGCGTTTCGTTCTTCAGAAAAATGAGCGAATTTCCAGAGAAATTTTAGAATTTTTCGACGATTCGCGAAACGAGTCGCGCGTCGTTGATGCGCGTCGCGTCGTTTTTGACGCGCATCGCGTCGTTTCCGACGCATCGCGTCATTTTCGGCGCGCGTCGCGTCAAAAACGACGTGCGACTCGTTTCTGCGCGGCGAATTTTTTTTGGCGAATTTTTTTGGCAGTTTCGCGAATTTATTCGCCAGCGGGAATTCGCGGCGAATTCGCCCCTGGCGAATAAATTCGCCCATCACTACTTTTTAATTGTATCCTTGTGATGGTGCTGTCTGTTACAATTTTGATGGACTATAGAGGCGGTTGGAGTGGACACCGTGTGACGTGCACCTGATTATTCATAAGAAATTGAAATGTTGGCGAGTGCTGGTAAATTGCCTTTGTTATGCCAGGCTAGGCTACAGCACAGGCCACACCAGGGACTTTTACTCAAAGCTGGGACCTGTTTTGGAGTTAAACATATCAAGGGTCGGTACTAGGGTTAGGAAGAAGATGCTTGTGCCTAGGGAGCAAAGGTCAAGGGTCGGCAGGTACGTACTTTTTCCATCCACTTACCCCTAGCCCAGGCTCTCTTCTTTATACTGACTAGTGATGGGTGAATTGACGGCGCTTCGCTTTTGACGGAAAATTCGCGAAATACTGCATCTCGTTTTGGACGCACGCGTCCGTTTTTTGGGCGCCGGCATCCAAAACAGACGCTTGCGTCTAAAACGAGACATGGCTAGTGATGGGCGAATTTATTCGCCAAATTTGTGGCGAATTCCCGCGATTCGCCATTGGCGAATAAATTCGCGAAACGCCAGCAAACAAAAAACCGACGCGATGCACGTTGAAAACGACGCGACGTGCCGAAAGCGACGCAATGCGGCGAAAACGATGCGACACAACGAAAACGACGTGACGCGCGTCAAAAATGCGACTCGTTTCACAAATTTTTTCGCCAATTCCTGAATTTCGCTGGAAATTAGCGAATTTTTCAGCGAATCAAAACGGGGTAGATTCCCATCACTAGACACGGCGTTTCTTGAATTTTGCCAGCGTTTTGTGAATAAATTCGCCCATCGCTAATACTGACTATCGTAAGTGCATTTCTAGCCTTATTCTAGTTTAGACTTTACTTCCAATTTACCAACTCAAATAACTTCAGCTTCAAGTTTGTTTAATGGTGAATTAAGTTTATGTCCAATACAGTAACGTTCACTTGTACATCAATAAAAACATCGTACGTAGCCATGTTGTATTGAAGCCTATAATTATCCTTGTGTGAACGGAGGCACTTAAATATAAAATAGATCTGGTAGTTAAAGCCCTGAGCAGCACAATGACTATGTTTGTATATTTCATAGGAACACCCTAAAATAGTCCCCAAATAATCAGTTTTAAAGACAGCAACTGAATAACTTTTATAACTTCCTTAAAAAAAGGAAAAATATTTGGAGCAATCTGGATTATTTGGATAAAATGGAGTCTATGGGAGATGGCCTTTCCATAACTAACGGCTTTCTGGATAACAGGTTTCTGGATAATGGATCCCATACCTGTACATGGAAATTTTCAGTCTGGAAGTAGAATTTGAAAAAAATTATAAATACAGGTATGGGATCCGTTGTCTGGAAACCCATTATCCAAAGAGCTCTGTATTACAGAAAGGCTGGCTCCTATAGACTCAATTTTATCCACATTTTCAAAAACAATTTCCTTTTTCTGTGTAATAATAAAACAGTAGCTTGTAATTAATCCCAACTAAGATAGAATTAATCCTTATTGGAAGCGAAACCAGCCTATTTGCTTTATTTCATGTTTACATGATTTTCTAGTAGACTTAGGGGCATCAAGGGTTGAATTGATTCGAAGTGAAAATGCAAATCAAATTCGAATTAAAAAAATTCGAATTCATTTTGGGCTTATTCGACTATCCCAATAGCCCAAAATTCGATTCGAATTGATGAAATTCGAAAACTCGAATTCGGTTTTCGAAGTACTGTCCCTTTAAGAAAAAATTGATCTACAAATTCAGATTGAACCTACCGAATTGCCATAGAATCCTATGGGAAGCTTATGGGATTGCTTAAAATCGTTGGAATCGATCAGTTGGAAGATTTTATCGACTGATCAAATTTTTTTATATTATTATATTGAATTGCGTTAAAACCCCTCAAATTCGAAATTAGAATTTGAGGGTTTTTTTAACTCGTCAAAAGTTCAAGGGTCGATTTTGAGGGTTTTTAACCCTCATAATTTGACCCTTGATAAATCTGCCCCTTAATGTATGAAGATCCCAATTATGGAAAGATCTATCCAGAAAACCCCACGTCCTGAGCATTCTGGATAACAAGTCCCATACCTCTACTTGATCCCAACTAAGATATAATTAATCCTTATTGGAAGCAAAACCAGCCTATTGGCTTTATTTCATGTTTATATGATGTTCTAGTAGACTTAAAGGGCAAGGAAAGTCAAATAAATAAAATCACATTTTTACTTTCTTTAATGAAAAAGAAATCTATCTCCAATATATTTTAATAAAAAAATATGTACCGTTTTTATAAGAAACCTGACTGTTAGTGATGGGCGAAACGGGCGCGTTTCGCTTCGCCGAAAAATTCGTGAATTTCCAGAGAAATTCGCGAATTTTTCGCCGATTCGCGAAACGAGTCGCGCTTCGTTTTTGACGCGCGTCGCGTCGTTTTCGTTTTTTGCGCGGCGAATTTTTGGCGAATTTTTTTGGCAGTTTCGCGAATTTATTCGCCAGCGGCGAATCACGGGAATTCGCCGCGAATTCGCCCCTGGCGAATAAATTCGCCCATCACTACTGACTGTATGCAGTGAAATTCTCCCTTCATTTACTGCTGAGGATAGGAATTGTTCATACTTATGAACAGCAGGGGGAGCCCCTGCCTTACTTACAGCCATGCAGAACTCAAAGCTTTGTTTTTTGTTCATTTATGACGATCCCTAAGCAGCACAGACCATACTGAGCATGTGCAGTGCCAGTGTCAGACAAAGATGTATAACAAAGTTACAAGATGACAGCCCCCTGTGGCCAACTTTGAAAGCATAAATCATTTGTTTGATTAGGCTTGTGGTGCAGTAAGTTCATGTTTATGTTTAGTATACAAAATACACCATTTCTACCCTTATTCTATTTTACACTTTCCTTGTCCTTTAAGGTATGAAGATCCAAATTATGGAAAGATCCATTATCTAGAATTCCCATGCCTGTATTATTGTCTCTATGCAAAGCCCAGGACATATATATCTGTGTTCATTCCAAACCCAGGAATAAAGTGAAAGTAAAAAAACTGTCCTAAATTTCCTGGTTGTTATTTTTGCTCCACCCTGAGCACATTAGAATATTATAGAAATACAGGCGTCTCTACATATCACTGGATCACTGGAATATGAATAGGCGAGGTCTGAATAGAAAGGAGAGTAATAAAAAGTAGCAATAAGAATAAAATCATAGCTTCACAGAGTATTGTTTCATAGATGGGGTCAGTGACCCCCATTTGAAAACTGGAAAGAGTAAGAAGAAGGCAAATAATTTTAAATAAATAAAGTTGTTTGGAAATGGTTCAAACACATGTATAAAGAAGGAATGTTTTATTATACTCATTGACCAATGTGTTGTTGTTCAAACAAATAAATAAAAAAAGCTGGAAAAGTATCAGAAAAAGGGCAAATAAAAAAAACTACAAAAAAATGAGGACCAACTGTAACGTTGCTTAGAACATACTAAAAGTTAACTCACTGTTGAACCTCCCCTTTAAGCACTGAAGAATATGATTTACTGAGTATTGTTTCATAGATGGGGTCAGTGACCCCTATTTGAAAGCTGGAAAGAGTCAGAAAAAGGCAAATAATTAAAAAAAATAGGACTAACTAACTAATTTGCTTAGAACATATTAAAAGTTAACTTAAAGTTGAACCTCCTCTTTAAACACTGAAGAATACTGTATGTTGGATATGTAAAACTAACTTGGATAAATAAATAAAAAAATAAGAATAAAATTGTAGCTTTACTGAGTTTTGTTTCATAGATGGGGTCAGTGACCCCCATTTCAAAGCTAGAACGAGTCAGAAAATGGAAAATAATTAATAAATAACCAATTGTAAAGTTGCTTAGAACATACTAAGGAGCACATTTCTAACGGTTGAAGTGAAAATTGGAATTAAATTCGAATTTTCGATGTAATTTTTGGCTACTTCGACTATCAAATAGCCCAAAATTTGACAACAGAACAATGGGAAGGTAATGAAATAACAGCTTCCTAACACAAGATAACAGCTGCCTGTTAGATCTAAGAACAACACTCAATAGTAAAATCCAGGTCCCACTGAGACACATTCAGTTACATTGAGAAGGAAAAACAACAGCCTGCCAGAAAGCAGTTCCCTCCTAAAGTGCTGGCACAAGTCACATGACTGGGGGCAGCTAGGAAACTGACAATATGTCAGATTTCAAAACTGAATATATAAAAATCTGTTTGCTCTTTTGAGAAATGGATTTCAGTGCAGAAGTCTGCTGGAGCAGCACTATTAACTGATGCGTTTTCAAAAAAACATGTTTTCTCATGACAGTTTCCCTTTAAAGGTGAACCAACCCTTAAAGGTATATAATTTATACAAGAGCTCAGTCTCAGAAATATCAGATATCGGCGAATAAATTTGCAAAATGGCCGTGAAAATTTGCCAGCATCAATTTCCAATTTTCATGAATTTTTCGTGAAAACATTAAATATTCACGAATTTATAGTGAAAATATTCTAAATTCACTAATTTATAGTGAAAACATTTGAATTTCACGAATTTTGTGAAATAGTTAAAAATTCACGAATTTAAAGTGAAATTGCTTGAAATTCACGAATTTATAGTGAAGTAGTACAAATTTCACAAATTCAGCTGTTTCTATACTACCAAAGGATATTTTCTTGAAATACTTTGCAAAAGATAAGCTTGGTGCACCTGCCCTGAGACTGGTCACTTACTTAAAGGATCCAATCCCTGTGCTTGGTTGCTTGCCAGTGACTGTACAATTTAAATCAAATACTGCAAAATGTGACTTTTACATTGTGATTATACATTGCTATATTTGGAAGGGATCTCTTTGCTGCATTAAACCTACAATTAGTGGATGGTCTCATTACTACAGCACCAGTTCCTGCCACACAACCTGTGTCTAAAATTTCACCTCAAAGCAACACGTAACTGGGTTTTGCAAAGAACTTTGTACACAAAGTTAAGCTAAGACCATTTGATGAAGGACATTTCCCTACTCCTGATGCCAACTGCAATAGGGCAGAGGAAAGTGAACCTATAAGGCATACTGAGAGAATAAGAAAACTACCTGCATGGACCAAGGACTATGTTATGTAAAGAATGTATATATTGCTTTAAGATGCACGGTTTAATTGTTACTGTTTATATATTTGTCCAAATGCTTTCTACTATAGGGGGAATATGTGGTGTTTATACAAATGGCCTGCAGGTGGCACTGTGCATACATAGGACTTTCTGTACAACTTGAAAGTGAAAGTAAGACTTACTGCTGTTATGTAAGGGCTGCATGACCTGCTAATAAAGCTCTGCTCTACTCTCCTCATCCTCGGCTACCAAACACAACAACTTGCACCTCGTCCTTCATAAATGACTCCTACTGATCAAGGAGATGAAATTGGGAGAGAGGGCACAGGTGTTAAGTGAAAAGGATGTAAATAAATAAATGTCGTTATTGTCGAGTGTTTTGGTAATTGATCTTTTTAAGAGATTCTGTCTGTGAAAACACATCAGTTAATAGTGCTGCTCCAGCAGACTTCTGCACTGAAATATATTTCTCAAACGAGCAAACTGATTTTTTTGTATTTCATTTTGAAATCTGACATGGGGCTAGACATATTGTCAGTTTCCCAGCTTCCTCCAGTCATGTGACTTGTGCTCTGATAAACTTCAGTCACCCTTTACTGCTGTACTGCAAGTTGGAGTGATATCACCTGCTCCCTCCCAGCAGCCTAACAACAGAACAATGGGAAGGTAACCAGATAACAGCTCCCTAACACAAGATAACAGCTGCCTGGTAGATCTAAGAACAACACTCAATAGTAAAATCCAGGTCCCACTGAGACACATTCAGTTACATTGAGTAGGAGGAGAATGTGAGTTTTTCAGACAATTACTAGAGAAAAAACTCTGAAAGGCTGAATTTCTGAATTGCCAAATTTGCTAAAAAAAAAGAGTTTTACATGATTTTTACACTCTATAAAGTATTTTTAGAGAAAAAACGCAATTTGTGAAAAAAACAGATATCCACATGTTAGTAAATAGCCCCTTGGAGTTCTCCAATTCCTTTATGCAGGGAGTTGCTGACAACAATGGTTTATTATATGTGTGTGAGGAGGTTTGTTTGTCTCTGAAAAAGGAAACGTGTGTCCTTGTGTTGTCATTTTCTATGGGTCAAACCAAGCTGCCTGCCGGACATACTATTACTACATGCTATTACTACATGCTAATACTGAATGCTAATACTACATGCTATTACTACATGCTATTTTTTTTTTAAATCATTGGTGCCAGGGACCCCATAAAAGTTATATTAAAAATCGTTGTTGGTCAGGGCCCCCTATAAGTTAAAAAATATTGTTGGTGCCAGGGCCCCCCTTACAAGTTGAAAAAAAATTGTGGCAGGGGACTGTATTAATATAATACATTGGTGGCCAGGGTGAAAAAAACCCCGAAAAACATAAATTGGTGTTCAGTAGAGCTGAACTCATGGTTTCAGGACTTCAAGTTCAGGTCTTTTCGCGGCTTCGGGACTTTGTCAATTTGGGACTTTGGCTTTTCGATGGTTCAGGACATCCGAAGAGGCAGCACAACTTCGGCATTGTTAAGGGGGGCCCAGCTACTTAGCAGCATAACCGGGCACCCCTTTATGCCAGGATCCATTACAGTTGTACCCCCTGTGCCCCCTAATGGCAACCTTGCATGTGTGCAACTAAACTGGTTAGAGGGATGAGTTAAAGAGTTAAATTATGAGACTGGGAGACTGTCCAGGTTGGGGTTGTTTTCTCTGGAACATGATTCC
>CM044444.1:101286745-101299235 GCA_024363595.1 Xenopus borealis
TGCTATGGGTTAGTGCTCATCTAAAGTTTAGGTATTTGAGTTTCATTTGCCAAATTTTAATTTATCACATAAAGGAGAACTACCATTACAATGAACGATAAGGCATATCTGTATTAAATTAGGTAAATACAACAATGAAGTAGCAGTTTGTCTTTCTCTGTAGGCTTTGTAACATACAAAATAACATAATGAATGTTGATGGAAATTAGAAACATGTCCATCAGGTTTAAGCTCTTTGTCGAAGTGAAACCTGCCAGTCGATCCAGAAGAAGCTGAAAAACTCTATGGAAAGCCTATCCCCTTTCCCTCAGAGGAGAAAATTCCTTCCTGACTCCAAGATAACAATCATATCTGTTCCTGGATCAACTTTGTACTAAGAGCTAAACTCAGTAAACCTGTATTTTCTGTTGGTTCAACTGATTCAGGGAGGGAATCTGATAGCTTCCCACCTTTCACTACAAAATACCTTTTACATCTCTTAATATAAAAAAATTTTTCCTAATGTATGCCCTTGTGTATACTAGAAGGACATATTAGTATGCTCCACTAAATTTCCTCTTCTTAAGTGTAAACACCCCTAACTTGGCCAGTCTTCATAGCTTTCGCTTTATCTACTCAGTTGCTCTTCATAGGACACAAGTAATTCAACAGTCTACATTTTGCGCATACTTTTCTCATTGAATTAGGGGATCATTTATCAAAATCTCAATTTATCTCATTGTTTTCTGAAATATCATCCAAGCAAATCTACGCGGGTTATTTCGCCTTATTTGTCAATATATTTTCTCTGAAAATTCCAGTTCAGGAAACAACTTGAAAAAATCATGAAAATTCAAAAACTCAGGTTTTTCTGTTTTTTCGCAAAAAAAACACACAATCTTCTAACTAGTGCATATCAGGATATATTTGGGACTTCTCCCATTGACTAATATACAACCTAATATAATTTTTCTTCCCACTAAAAATTAGATTTTATAGTCTTAAAAACCATGACAGACCTCAATGAATCCTGAAAAATTAATTAGAGAAGTTTGGCAATCACAGAGCTAAGCTCGCTAAGTACCCTGGGATGAATTCCATCTGGCCCTGGACCTTTGTTTATCTTAACATGTTTTAGTCTCTTTTGAATTTCATTAGATGTATTATTAGAATTGGGACTATTAATAAGGAAACCTTCATTAGCTGGTTCCTCATTTGTGTAGACAGATGAAAAATATGCATTGGGGTGCTGTATCTTTTATCTTCAGATATTGTCATTGTCTGTGAATACTCTGCAATAGTAATCATATTCTACAGTTCATTATATGTATGCAATGATTGTATATATCTATTTGTATGCTCTTATACTATATACAGTTGTACGGTAGATAAAGAGAGAGAAGAACTAGGTGTTGGGGATCTCATTTTTATGAATAAATAAATAAACTGGTGCAGGTTGGAAAATATGTGCTAAAAAGAAAAAATCCAGCACCCCAGTAGCTTTCATAAAGAATGGCCAAATAACACAAACATACTCAAACACACACACATATATATATATAATTTTGTCCATGTTATAAAGATATTTGGTTTCAGTAACACTTGAACCTTGGGTTGGGCCACACAAGACTGGAAGGTGCTGAATAAGGCCACTTGAAGTCCAATAAATGAAAGTAAAGCTAATTGAACACAATATTCCAGTTAGTCAGCTTCAATTACATTTTCCTAAAGGACACTTTCAGAATAATCTGCTGAACTCTGCAATTCTTGCTAAACCAGATCGGCAACTCCTTTTTGTTCAGAAAATCTGAATTCAGCCCAAGTGAACAGAATTAAACCCTGATTGCGGGTCCAAGCGGGTAAATGTCCTCCTTAATGTATTGTTTAATTTTATAAATTTTATTAGTAACTGCCGATCTAAATTCTTGGGAGATTCTTGGATACTTGCATGTTGCACATTGGTTGCTTCCACATTTATAACAACCTTAAATTTCAGAAACTTAATTTGTCTATTTTTTCTCTCCTTTATACTGGCTTGAAAATATGGTGAAAATAAATCCACTAGAGTGTGTGCTCGTCTTGCCACATCCCTCACTCCCGAATTCAGTCTATCAAAAAAATCTGCATAGAGTATTGGCAGAAATTTTTTTTTTAAAACTCTTTTTATTAAGTTTTCATATATTTAGAGAAAATATTAAACAATAATACAAACATACAAAAATAATATCCTTAAGAAAATTTACAGTGCAAATTGTAATATATGATCTTTAAGGATTAAATGATAACAGCAATAAGCAAGAGGAGGCACCACCTTAAGTTTAAGTTTAACTTATGTTTAACTTCTTCTACAATGTAATAGTGTTTAAGCACAGTTAACCCGGAAACATATTTTCAAGAATTCACGACACTCTGAAGATAATTATTGCAAACTGTATCTTTATTGAAAGTATGTATATGCATGCATTCTTACAAATTGAAAACAACCAACTGTAACCTATTACTTTGTACCGAAATATATTCAATAAAATGTTTAAAACGCAAAAAAAAAAAAAACGCAAAAAAAAAATAAATGATAACAGCAATACAGAAATGCAGAAATAATATCTTTAAGAAAAGTTACATTATAAGCTATAATATATCATCAGTTAGGATAAAAAAAAAAAAACCATAACAACATTTCAAATCAAAACCAAGATCAAGATACAAGGTTAATGCACTATGTAATCACTCTGATATAGAGCATTTTAGGATAGAACTGAATTTTTTTTTTCCTCAGGTTCTAAATTTTGAGAATAAATTTTCCATTTTGAATCGAAGTTTAAACAATTTTGTATTGTGTAGAATCTGTAACGCAAAGCTTCATTGGTGTACATATCTCTCAATTCCATCAAAATATCAGACAGAGTCGGAGCAGAACTAGAGTTCGACTTTTTAAATATTACTCTACGAGCAGATGCTAAAATTAATTTTAAATACTTTGAAATATGAACCAAATTTCATTTGTTAGTTTTACATAACTTGAACAGTAAAATCATATCATCTATCTCTCCCAAAAGGGCGCATTGTAAGGTGACAAAGAAATATGTAAATGTAAGTTTGTATGTAACCAAATTTCAATAATTTTCCAGAAGTCCTTAATATTAGGACACTCCCAAAGCAAATGAAAAGAATCCTGAGAAGGAAAACCACATTTAGGACACTTAGTTAAAAAATTACTGTTCTTTGAGCACAAATTAAACCCTTTGTATGAGAGGTGAACCAATTTATAATTTTGTTCTCTCCATACTTCGGAAGAGATTAATTTATCAAAGCTATTAATAGCCTTAACCAAAGACTCTGGGGAAATTTCCTTTTGTAGATATCCAGACCACTTTGCGGCTGTGAGTTTCATTGGATGCTATTTTAAATCCATGCTATTCCATAAATTAGTCTGAATATATCCAATTTTTACATCCAAGTTAGATTTAATATAATTATTAAAAAAAGAAACCAAATAAGTATCATAAGATGTTAAGGTCTCCTTCAAAGTAAGTTCATTAAACCAATGGGAAAGTTGTAAATAGTAAAAATTTTCCTTATCTAAAATTTGAAATTTGGTTTTAAAATCTTCCCAATCTAAAATAGTTCCCTTGTTTGGAGAAATTATGTCAATTAATAATCGAACACCCTTCTTTTTCCAAGTATTTGAAAGTGATAACACTCTTGAACTAATTAATATTTTCCCTAAACTCAAAGGTAAATAAGGTGTCAACCTAAAGTCTGATTTATAAAGTTTATGTAGTAATTTCCATACCATAAACGTATCTCTATACAATGGATTACCTTTAATTTCAACCGATTGTTTATTAAAAGGTTTATGTAGAAACTGAAGAATGTTTTCTCCTGATTCAGTATGACATTCCAATGGGATATTTGAATATTTACCACTTTCACAAATCCACTCTACCAAATAACGAGTTAATGTCGAAAGATTAAACAATCTGTAATCAGAAACATTCATACACCCATAAGATAGGGAAATTTAGGAACTTTTCCTTTCCACAAAAATTTTGAAAGAGAGGACTCCAAAGCGTTAATGTCTTTATGTTTTAAGAGCAGAGGTAGGTTTATCATAGGGTATATACATTTAGGAAAAACCATCATCTTATAAAAGGCTTTCCTTCCTTTTAGATTTAATGGGATGTTCATCCATTTATTACAAAAAGAAATAATTTCATTTACTTTGGGGGTATAATTGAGAGAATATAACGTAAATCCGCAGAAATGTAAATGCCCAGATATTTAATGACAGACTTCTTTTTTTCTATACCTTGTCTACCTAGGGTTTTTGTAGAAGTGACCCCAAATATATCCAAAAGTTCAGTTTTTCAGACATTAACTTTAAATCCTGAAATAGATTCAAACATTTTAAGATAATCAAAAATGTTTGCTAAATTATCATTTGGATCTTTAACTATTAGTAATAAATCATCAGCAAAAACAGTTAATTTGGTTGAACATTTATTTATATTTAAACCTGGAAAATGTTTGGAATTTTTGAGAAGTCTGATAAGTGGTTCCAAGGAGATATTAAATAGTAACGGTGAGAGGGGGCAACCTTGCCTTGTACCCCTTTTTAAAGATATTGGATTTGACATTTCACCTGCTGCAATTATACAAGTTTTTGGAGAAGAGTAGAGAAGCCTGATTAAGTCTATAAAAGGTCCTTGAAATCCGAAGGCAGAAAGGGAATCCATGAAATGGTTCCAACAAAGATTGTCAAAGGACTTTTCTGCATCAATACCAACCAAAGCAGTAGGAATTTTTTTAGACTTGGCCCAATGGATAGATCTTATAATTGCTCTTATGTTTTTATTACTAGATCTTCCTTTAATAAAACCTCCCTGTTCTGGAGAAATTATATCTGGTGATATTCTAGAAAGACGAGTTGCTAATATTTTAGTTAATATTTTCAAATCCTGATTAAGTAAAGTAATGGGTCTGTATGATTCAATTCAATTTTTTAATCTTTATTTTGTTTAAGGATAACTCTAGTGAATGAATTTAAACTAGATGGTAAAGATATTTTTTGAGTTATTATAGTATTATATAACTGAACTAAAAATGGAGAAATTTCCTTCACTAGAATTTTGAAAAAGGGACCAGTTAGACCATCAGGGCCACCTGCCTTATTCGGTTTCAGTGACTTAATGACTGATATAATCTCTTGCTCAGTAATTGGCGAGTTAAGATCTAATAATTCCTCTTGTGATACTTGAGGAAATTTTAGATTTTCTAACAAAGATTTTCTCTCATCAGGATTTGTGTGAGAAGGAGCATATAATTGTTCATAATAACTTTTAAAGGCTTCGACTATTTCTATGGGACTATGTATGGTAGAACCAGAAGCATTTTCAATATTCACTATTTTTTGATGATTAGACCAATTTCTTGTAATATTTGAAAGTAATGTATTGGATTTGTTACCTAAATTAAAATATTTGGATTTAAAATAACTTTGATGGATTGAATCTCTCATATTTAGCCATGTTTTCATTTCTTTGATAGAATCCTCAAAAATAATTCGGTTTTCCTGGATGGGATTAGCTTTTAATAATTTATAAGCTTCATTTTGTTGTTTACTTAGACTCAAAATACTACCATTTAATTTTTTAAAGAAAGCTATTTTAATAGAGGTTATTTCACCTCTAATGTAAGCCTTCCATGAGTCCCACGACAATAGTGGATTATCTTTATGAACGTCATTATCCAAAAGAAAAGAATGCCAACGATCCTTCAACATCTGTTGAAAATCAGGGCTATCCGAGAGAAAAGTGGGAAAATACCATGGTATGTATGTTTTTGGAGGAGAATGAGAAGAAATTAGTAAACTAATTGGCGTATGATCTGAATATGTGAACTGTCCCATATCTGCATCTAAAATATGGTTTAACAAATTGTTAGATGTAAAAATATAGTCAATTCTCGTGCCTGTACCATGGGAATGAGAATAAAAGGTAAATTCTTTCTCAGATGGATTAAATACTCTCCAATCATCATTCAGATTAGTTTTCTCCAAAAAATTTTAAATAAATCTAGATTTTTTCTGAGTATTATTAATATTGGGACCACATTTATCTAGGAGCCATACATGCGATTCATTGAAATCTCCTCCTACAATCATATTAGATGGGCTATAAGAACAAGTTTTATGGGTAATATCTAAAAAAAAATCTGTTTCATTGTTATTTGGCACATATATTGAACAAAGATTCCATAGATGGTTATTAATAAGGATCTCTAAGTGAGCAAATCTTCCCTTATTATCTATATCCGATTTTATTTTTTGGTAGACCAAGTTTTTATTGAGTATTATAGCAACTCCTCCCTTCTTATTAACCGCAGGCGAGATAATAACCTCTCCTACCCAAGAAGAATATATCTTATGGTTAATGGGATCAATTAAGTGGGTTTCTTGAAGGAGAGCAATATCTGCTCCCATCTTTTTAAGTTCTTGTAAGACTCTTTTTCGTTTTATAGGTGAATTAATTCCATTAACATTCCAAGAGATTATGCTTATTTTATTCATATTCGAATAAGATTAATCTGAAGTTTTGATAAATCACTTGGAAATAATGGTTAACCTTGTTCTCAACTGCAATTGTAGTGTTATGCAATAGTACATAAAATATATGTTCTCTTAATTTCAAAAATAAAAAAAAACTAAAGACATATAACCTATAAATCAAAATAAATCCAAAAACACCCTCCATCAACATGTTGGAGGATTAAATGGAAATTTTCAAATTGATAACTTCACTTTTTTCCTATAGGAAATAAACAACTTAATAAATTCTTATACAGAATCTAACCACCAAAAGCTATGTTGCTGCCCTCACAATAAGATATAATGTAATGTAATTTAGCCTCAGCCTAAAGTAAGTATAGGTATATAGTAATATAATACCCGGGAGAAATTCAAGTGTCCATTTCTATGGATTGATGAACAGAAGGCCCTCTTCCATGAGGAGATCTAGATCTTTGACTGAAATTAGATTTTATGTCCCTTACTTTTGCAGAAGTGACTTTTCTGTTAATATGGGATATTTGATCTCCGGAAGTATCGCATTGAGCTCTAGCATTAGACCCGTTTGGTTCACTTAAATTTTCAGTAGATTTCTTTCCTTTGAATGTGTTGAGATCCATACGAGTAATAAAATTTTCCGCTTCTCTAGGATTCTCAAAGGAGTGTGTTCCTGTGGGTAGAAATATTTTTAATATAGCCAGATATATCATAGCAAATTTAGTATTAAGGCGAAATAGTGACTGGCACACTCCCGAAAAAGATTGTCTCTGTTTTGACAACATAGGAGAAAATCTTGAAAAATCTAAATTTTATGGCCATCCAAAAACAAATTCCTTGACTTCTTGAACGATTGCAATATTTTTAATTTATCAGCGTAATCCAGAAATTTAGCCAAAACAGTTCTTGGTTTTTGACTTTTGTTTTCTGAAAAAATTCCCACTCTATGAGCTCTCTCAATCTTTAATACTGGAATGTCCTTTTGTATAGCTAAAGCTTTGGGTAGCCATTTTGAAATTAATTCATAGGGATTCTCCTTTTTTTTAAGATTCTGGTATACCAATAATACGCAAATTATTTCTTCTGGATCTATTTTCCAGGTCTTCAGTCTTTGTCTCTAAATATTTGACTTGTTTTTGTAATGTCACCATTTTATTATTCATGAAAGAAGCGTTATCCTCTAATGAAGAAATTCTTTCCTCCATTTCCTGCATCAAGTTATTCTGTGAGGAAAGTTGTTCAGTAATTTTATTTATATCCTCTTTAATAGTACTCACAGCTCTTTCAATAGATTTTTCTATTATTGGGTTAATTAAATTCGCAACTTCAATAGCTATTTGTTTATAGTTCAAGGCCTCACAAGTGTTACATTGTTGCTTATGAGTAGCTTGCGCTATATCCAGCACAGTCTCGTCCGCCATTTTAGCTGTGTTATGTGCGCCGTATTTTTTCCTTTTATTAGCAGGGCTTGACTGAACCGGAGAGCCTCTCACCTTCGGCTTATTGTTAGGTGAGTCTCCCGGCATTATCCTAAGTTCGTAAGGCTGCTTTTTATTTTAAAAAGTTAGTTGCACTGAGGGGTCAGCAACGGAGCGCCTTTAGTGTGCTGCGTATTCCCCTGGCGCCATACCGGAAGTCCAGAACATTTTTTAACAACTTTAACAATTTTTTTTAGATTGTCTACTATACGTTGTAATTAAAAATATTTTATCATTTTATTGTGTCTTGTGTTCCTTCTGTTTTTGGGGCCAACAATATATCTCTAGCTATATTTTCTTCCTTGTGGTAAGCTTTCTTAAAGGGATACTGTCATGTGAAAAAAACTTTTTTTTTCAAAACACATCAGTTAATAGTGCAGCTCCAGCAGAATTCTGCACTGAAAGCAATTTCTCAAAAGAGCAAACAGATTTTTTTAATTTCATTTTGAAATCTGACATGGGGCTAGACATATTGTCAATTTCCCAGCTGCCCAAAGTCATGTGACTTGTGCTCTGATAAACTTCAGTCACTCTTTACTGCTGTACTGCAAGTTGGCGTGATATCACCTCCCCCAGTAGCCTAACAACAGAACAATGGGAAGGTAACCAGATAGCAGCTCCCTAACACAAGATACTCATACTGTGAGGAGCTAGTGAGAGTGTGCTGCTGGAGTATAGGTTTTCCCAGGCCCGTGAGGGTCTGGGGGAGATCCATTTTCAAATTTTGTTGTTTTTGCCTCTTAAATGAGGAAAAGATCAGCTTTTCCTGCCAAGTGCAGGGGGGCTGAAGCTAAAGAACCCAGAGCACGTGAGGGTTCTGGCAAACGTGCAGTTAAATCCAGAGTTCAGGTGAAGTCTCTGGAAGTAAAGGAGCTGGGTGAAAGGAAAAGTTTGCAGAGGAAAGTGAAGGCCTTGTCTGCAGCAGGAAAGAAGGAAAGTGCAAAGCATGGGAACAGCACAGTACCTGGAGGTGAAGCAGGAGGGCCAACACAAGCCATGGACTCTGTAACAGCCCTGCCTGTCTCAGCTGAGGGCACTTCTGCCATTACTGCCGTGGAATCTGCTCAGGACACTGGGGAAGGAACCAGTAGCTCTGCAATCTGCTTGGCCAGTGTTTCAGCCATGGAGGCAGCCATCATGGAGGAGGCAGCATGTCTGAGCACTGGGGAGGCCTTGGAAGGGAGCTGCCACGGAGTACAAGCCAGAAGTGATTCCAGCAGCAGACCAGCAGAGGGAGCCCATGAGCCAGAAAGTGCTGCAGAGGGATTGTGCTACAAAACCAACATGGATGCTGAAAAGGCTGGAGGGCCAGCAGAGCTGGAGCTCCAAACTACTGGCAGAATCTACTGCTGAGGAAACCCTGAGAGGCAATAAATGTGCTGTACACAAGTCACTACTCACACTGTTAAACAAATGATCCTGGACTTGAACCTTGAGCTCACTGAGCCCCCTAAGGGCAGAATAGACTCTGAGCTTGAACCCCATGTTGCTGAGAGTGTGAGCTGTGTGGTGAGAGGCAGTGGGGTAGGAGCATGAGTGGAGGGTGCCAGTGGATTGGATGAGATTGGGGGTAAGGAGGCACAGAGTGAGTGCAGGCTGGTGGGTGAGCACGTGGTGAATGGAAGGAATCCAGTAATGCAGCCTAATATTGGGGGACAGCAGGCGGCTCACAGTGTCTGTTTTCAAAAGGAGGAAAGTTGTGAGAATCAGGTGGGATGGGGAGAAGGAAATGTTTCCTGGGACAAGATTTATTTTCCGAAATTTAATCAAACAGTCCATGGGCTTCACCCCAGATAACATTATGCCTTTGTAACTGCCTGTAGATTATAATGTCAGTTAAAAGCTCTCTCAGGGGCTGGAGAAACTCTGAACGTTGTATGAGGAGAAGAAGGGGAGGGGTTTAGAGCCATTCCCATAACCAGGCCAGAGACAAAGGTGGTGACTATCCTGTTTAAGAATGAATCAATCCCCCCGGAGGATATTATGGTCTGGCTGAGAAGGCAGTGCAGGGTGCTGTCCCCACTCGCTCGTATTTACAATGAGGAGCAGTTCTGGGTGGCGGGGTACAGGGCACAAGTCAGGTTGGAGGTGCAGAATAATGTCCCTAAAAATCTCCCCAACTCTTTCTCCATAGGCACCCTAGGCAACCTCGCCAGTGCTTCAGGTGTGGCTCCAGATGCCATCTGGTCAGTGACTGTGAGAACAAGGTGTGTGCGCTGTGTGGGGCCCAGGGCCACGTCAGTAAAGAGTGCAGCAAGATCCGATGTAACCTGTGTGGTACCTTGGGCCACACACCGGGAATGCCCAGATTCCTGGCATAATATCACCAAGGCTTGCCCAGGGGTAGAGGAGGAACTCTTTCAGCCAATAGAGGAGCCTATAATGGAGCAGGGAAAGGCACAGGAACCAATGGAATCAGGTAATGATGCAGAAGCTGGAGAAGCGATGGAAAGAGGTAGTGAGGAAGAGGAGGCAGGGGAGGAAAGCCAGAAAGGCAGAGAATTGAGTTCCCTCAAGAGAATGCTTCCCAAAGTTAAGGCAAGTGGGAAGAAGCAAGAGGAGTGGAAAGTAGTAGGAAAGGCAGGGAAGAAGTCTGGGAAGGTCTTTTTTGACGACAGCATTAAAGTGTCCAACAGATATGTGCTGCCCCAGGGTAAGAGTTGGTGGGGGGGGGAGTGGCAGAGGAAGAGGAGGAGGTGAGAAGGATGGAAATGGAAGAACAGGAAAGGCAAATTGTCAAAGGAAAGGGGGAGGAAACAGAGAAAAAGACGAAAGATCAGAAGCAACAAAAAGGGAAAGTAAAGGAAAGTTCCACTAACAATCCACAACCCGAGGAAGGGGCAATAACTGAAGATCAGGGCAAGAAGAGAAAGGGGAGAATATCCACAGAGATCTAACAGGGAGAGCTGAAAGGAGAGGAAATTATGTTCCTGGAAGAAGATGTGTTTATTCAATATTTGTAATTGCTCTTTATGATGACTGTGCATTTTTGCAGGTGATTAGGTGCAGAAATTCACTGAAAATCCATGCCCATCGCTATCCATGTTCCCTTAGAGGCCTCAGAGTAATCACACACTAAATTCCATAGAAATGATGTACAAAGACAGATCCCTTGTGATGACAAATGAACGATAACGTTTATTGAAATGGTTTGTGCTTACATTGTTATTTTGTTCGTTTGGCTTGAAAAATAGGCAACAACACATCAAGGTCAAGCCTCTACTGTGTCACCCAACATCATGGACCCCTTTAGCCAAGATTATTCATTTAGATTTGCCATAGAAATAGTCCTGCCTAAATCACGGAACTCCCACCCATTAATGTTGCTTTATTATAAAGGTTATTGTGTGATTTCATAACAAATTGGGCAGCATGGATTCAGCATATTCACATTTGAAAATGCTCCCTCTGTCACTAATGAGCCACAGAAACCCGGCGTCGTAGCTGACGTACTTAAAGCTGTTACAGACGTCTATCTGAATCCATGAGGTTCCTCTGGGGTTCTTGGGGCTGATCCCGACTCTGGAGATAAAAGTTAATAGCAGTGATTAGATAATGAGATGCAATAGTCTTTATATTACTGTAATTCCTATAAAGTTATACATAGTGAGTACTGATGTGATGTTCCCCTTATATTTTTCATATTTTCCTCTTAGCATTTGTTTCTCTTCATTGTCTCTTCATGCAGCAGTTGGGTGTCAGATATTCATTGACAGTTACATCCAATATATCTTATAGGGGGGCTCCTTTTGCCTAGAAGATGTATTAGAGCTCACTCTATTAAACTCACCAGACATCATGTCTCTCTACATGCAGGATTTGTGCAAAAGGCACAAATCATTTATTTGAATGAGCTGTAATACATCTGCTAGTAAAATATGAGGATATACGCATTGATTATGGTTAGGTATTGATTACATCAATAAGCATTGGGAATTTTGGGTTTATTTGAGTTTATTTGGGTTTGGGTTTATTCACACCACTAATGTAATACCTTGTAAAGATGAAAGATTATTCTTAATATTATCATATCATTGACCTCAAAAATTCCTATTAATTAAAGTAGGGGGTGCAATCACCATTTGTACTGTGGTGAATACAACTGTGACCCCTGGCTGTTGCGAGTAAATAGTGTGTAAGTGCCACTGCCACCCAGCATGAGATGGTAATTCCAGGGTTCAATAATGGGTTGTGTCAATATTACTTACAGACTTACACCTAGTAAATTGCACTCAAATGGCTTTTTTGAAGAAATTGACATTTTCAAGCTGAAAGTGGTGCAATCCATACTCTCAAAAATTGCAACTGAGCATTCAAAATAGCAACCTGCAGCAAATAGCTGTAGAGAATTCATCATTTTGAGATATTTTTTAAATTTGTTAGTGCTTCTTCTTACCTTTTGTACACTGAACCTTCTGAGTTGACACCAAAGACTGAGCCGTCAGTTCCAACCTCCACCATGATCAGACTG
>CM044444.1:101305105-101315295 GCA_024363595.1 Xenopus borealis
CTGTATTTTCTGTTGGTTCAACTGATTCAGGGAGGGAATCCGATAACTTCCCACCTTTCATTACAAAATACCTTTTCCATCTCTTAATATTAAAAATTTTCCTAATGGATGCCCTTGTGTTTACTGGAAGGACCTACTAGTTTGCTCCCCTAAATCTCCTCTTCTTAAGTGTAAACACCCCCAACTTGATCAGTCTTCATAGCTGAGACTTTCCATTCCCTTTATCTACTAAGATGGTCTTCATTGGACTCTCAATTTATAAAGGGGAAGAATTTATTTGCTTGTTACAGATAAGTTTATTATCATCAAGTGACACAGAGTCCTTCACCATTAAGGATTAGTCCCATTACTAAATGTCCACCCCAAGTCATTAATCATTAAAAAGGGGCTTATTTATCAAAATCCAAATTAATATCATTATTTTCTGAAATATACTCCGACCAAATCCGCACAGGTTATAACCTCTTATTTAACAATACATTTTCCTGAAAAAATCCAGTTTGGGAAAAAATTTTAAACAATCATGAAAACCATGTGAAAATTGGAATAATATAGATTTTTTGGATTTTCCACTTGAAAAAAAATCCAATTTTAATCATATTTTTGCACAAAACACAGAGCAGATCAGGATATCTTCTGGACTTTTCTCATTGACTTAGGGGGTCAAAATCTGAATTTATATACTCCAACAAATTCTACGCAGCTTATTTGTCAATACATTTTCTCCAAAGATTCCAGTTCTGGAAAAAACTTGAAAAAATCATGAAAATTCAATTCTGAGTTTTTACACTAAAACCACACAATATTCTAACCAGCGCAGATCAGGATATTTGCAGGACTTCTCACATTGACTAATATACAACCTTGGTAGGTCTGAGATGCAGGATTTTTAGATGCAGACTTGTTCCTTTTTTGGTGTTTAATAAATAAAAAAACTTATTTTATCCCACTATAAATTAGATTTTATAGTCAAAAAACAAATTAACTTTTATAATAAATAACCCCCTTATATACATATATGCTGTATTTTAGGATTCTGACTTTTTCCTTCCTGGGGGTATAATAGCAAAAACTAGATTTTTTCGAATTTTTGGCATTAAGATTTTAATAAGTAACCCCCAAATAGATGAAGAGCCCTGAAGGATCCCACTGAGAAACTTACTCCAATTGCACTAGATTTTCCATTAATATGGAACGGATTGTGTTAATAAACAAGTTGAAAAGCAAGGGACCCAGTACAGACCCCTGCGGTACCCCACTAACAACACTGGTCCAATTAGAAAATGTTCCATTTACCACCACTCTTTGTAGTCTATATTTTAGCCAGTTCTCTATCCAGTTACAAATACTATGTTCCAGGCCAACATTCCTTAATTTAACCAATAACCTTCTGTGTTGCACTGTATCAAATTATTCACAAAGTGTAAGTAAATCACATCCATTGCCATCCCAGAATCTTGGTACCTGCTTACCTTCTCATAAAAAGAAATTAAGTTAGTCTTTCAAGATCTATTATGCATAAAACCATGCTGGAACAAACTCGCAGTATTGTTATTTGCTATGAAGTCCAGTATCTTATCCTTTATTAACCCTTCAAAAAGCTTTCCTACCACCGAAGTCAGACTGACTGGCCTATAGTTTTGAGGCAGAGAATGGGATCCCACCATGCCAGACCTCAATGAATCCTGAAAAATTAAGTAGAGAGGTTTGGCAATCACAGAACTAAGCTCGCTAAGTTCCCTGGGATGAATCCCATCTGACCATGGACATTTGTTTATCTTAACACGTTCTACTCTTTTTTGAAATTCTTCATGTATGTATTCTTCATGTATTACTAGAATGGGGAATATTAAAGGAAAACTATACCCTGAAAATGAATACTTGAGCAACAGATAGTTTATATCAAATTAAGTGACATATTAAAGAATAAAGACATATTAACGTAAATATTGATCTTTTACATCTCTTGCCTTGAAACACCATTTGGTGACAGTCTGTGTGCTGCCTCAGACATCTCCTAACCAGAATTATTTCAACTCTAACTGTAACAGGAAAAAGTGTGATAGCAAAAGACAGAACTCTGTCTGTTAATTGGCTCATGTGATCTAACTTTATAGTTTGTTTGGTATGTTTGTGTGCAACGTTGAATCCTACGATCCCAGGAGGCTGTCCTTATTTTTAAAAATGTTCTATTTATGATTACCCAAAGGCACATGCTAATAAAAAAGTATATTATTATGAAACTGGTTTATTTACATGAAGCAGGGTTTTACATATTACATATTTTACATATCTTTTTATAGAGACCTACATTGTTCGGGGGGGTATAGTTTTCCTTTAATAAGGAAACCTTCATTAGCTGGTTCTTCATTTGTGTAGACATACGAAAAATATGCATTGGGTTACTGTATCTTTTATCTCCAGATATTGTTATCTGTGAATTTTCTGCAATAGTAATCATATTCTATAGTTCATTACACGTATGCAATTATTGTATATACCTAGTAGTAGCTCTTTAGTATATACAATTCTAAGGTGTGTAAAGAGAGAGAAGCACTGGGAGATGGGGACCTCATTTTTATCAATAAATAAACAAACAGGTTCAGGTTGGAAAGTATGTGCAAAAAAGAAAAAGTACAGCAGCCCAGGAGCTTTCATTAAGAATGGCCAAATAATTCACACACACACACAGAGAATAACCAATTTTTCAACAGAATAAGCTTTTGTTATCCTATAGAATTCCCTGCCAAGACCAATCATATTATTCCGTTCCCATTCCTCATTCTTTTAGACTGTAAGCTCTTGCAGACAGAGACAAGATGTGTTATCCGGAAAACCGTTATCCAAAAAGCTCTGTGTTATGGAAAGGCTGTCTCCCATAGACTCCAATTCATCCAAATTTAATCCAAAAATATTTGGTTTCAGTAACACTTCGGGTTGGGCCACACAAGACTGGAAGGTGCTGAATAAGGCCACTTGAAGTCCAGTAAATGAAAGTAAAGCTAATTAAACACAATATTCCAGTTAGTCAGCTTCAATTACATATTCCTAAATGGGCACTTTCAGAATAATCTGCTGAACTCCTCTTACGTTGCAATTCTTGCTAAACCAGATCGGCAACTCCTTTTTGTTCAGAAAATCTGAATTCAGTGAACAGAATTAAACCCTCATTGAAACTCAGGATGACACATTTCTGTTGAAAAACCAGAACATAATTATTCTTTAACTCCTCAAGATCAGCCATTATCTGCTACTTCTTGTGGTTTTATGTTGAATCCACTGGTCCAACACAATTGTAAGGAACAACAGCTAGAGAAGCCACAAACAGTTACTACTAGTCTTAAAGGAAAAGGAAAGTTAATATTATTGGGTGGGGGTGCCCAATGTTGGACACCACTCAGTGATTATCTTCACATACTTAATACCCCAGGCGGGTGCTTCTGTTAGCTGAAATGCATGTGCCGGGGTATTTCTGAAGGAACAAGACAGAGCGAGCTTCTGCCTCCAGAAATACTCCAGGTCCGTATAGCACTAATGGGAGCACCGGCTCAGAGTAATAAGTAAGTGAATATACATTGAACTGTTTTCTTCTTTAAAACAGGGTTTTGTGTTCACCACTTACCTATACACGTGGCTTCTCCAGCTGGTGTCCTTCAAAAATTGTATTGGAAAGAAACCCTATGCATTTAACTTGTTTTGAACACAGAGGAGTATACTTGCCTTCAGTGATTTACTATAGCATTCAGATCTTCAAGCGCCTGAAATATAAAGTGCACATGAAGCAAAAGTAATGTCGTGAATGTGGCTTCCATCAAAGAAACCATAACATCAAAAAATGAAATGGGGGCAGCCATTCAAGCATAGAATACACACCAGATAACAAATAAGTACTACAACATTATATATAAACTGAATGGTGTAGCCATGAGGGCAACCATTCAAAGGAGTAAAGGCTTAGGTTACGCAGCAGATAAGCTCTGCAGAACATAATAGGTTATCTCGTATTCACTATTTAACCTGTGCCATTTGGTCTTTTTCAATTTCTGCCATTGCTGCATATCAGCTTGTTTATATAAACTATAGTAGTGTTTCTGAAACAAATACATCCGTTTAACCAGTGCAAGGCAGCACTACATTATATTTTTATTACTTTAAAACACTTTCATTTATTGGTGTTACTATAGAACCTTTTCCTTTTCAGAAACATGATGTACTGAGTAATAAAACACTTTAACTAGGCTCTTGGAGATAGAGCTGTCCACATGATAGTTAAAGGAGAATTCAACCCATAATGCGTTTAACCCCTCCCCCCTTGGCCTACATCCCCCCCCAGGCAAATGCCCCTAAGTTGCTACTTACCCCCTCAGCATAGGTCCTGAGTATGGAGTTTGCAAGAGCCATATTTTCCCCAGCTGTCTTCTTCCTGGATTCTTCATTGCTTGGCGGTGCATGAGCAGTAGGAGCATTTGCCAGTTCAGCTCTACTGCGCATGCCGAGAGTCACAGAGTTTCAATCTGAAAACTTTGTGACTTTCGCATGCGCTGCCAAACACCAATGGATTCAGGAAGAAGACGGCTGGGGAGTAGAAGGCACCTGCAAACTCCATGCTTAGGACCTGCACTGAGTGGGTAAGTAGCAACTTAGGGGCATTTGCCTGGGGGGGGGGGTAGGCCGTGGGGAGGGGTTTAGCGCATTATGGGTTGAATTCTCCTTTAACCATAAAGGGCATGCTGGGGTCCGCTAGTGACTAAACAGAGGTATAAAACTCCATCCAAAAAAAAAAATCCCACATGCATGCGTTTTTGATAAAAAATATAATTTATTAAATCATGCTAAAATATAAAAAATCAAATGCCCCACATGGAGCCTAACGCGTTTCATGCTTACCTAGAACTTAGTCACAGGCAATTTCTAATAACCGTCTCAGCTACTTACTGTAAATACCAACTCCAATAGACCCTCCCAAAGTTAAAAGCCAATCTCAGTTCAACTCATCTTTTGCATCAGTCGTTAGTTAGAGCCATGGCCTATTGGGTCATTCATTAAGAAACACGCAGATTTGCTAAGGGTCGAATTTTTACCAAAATTTTCGATCGAATTAAAATCGTTTGAATCGAACAAGCTTCCAGGAAGTACCCATAGGCTCAAATGGCAATTTGGCAGCTTTAAGGTGGAGAACAGTTGAATTCTATTTTTTTTAAAGGGCCAATACTTCGAAATTTTAATTTTTGAATTTTTTTCATTTCAAATAGAATTTTTTCAATTCAAATCGAATTTTGGGCTATTCGATAGTCGAAGTAGCCCAAAATTCTGCTGCGGGGATTCCTCTCCGGATTGTCTTGGCGAGGATGTGCCCTCTCCCTGCTGCAGTGTGTTCCCCATGGCAGTCGGGGTGCGCGCTGGTGCGAGGTTTGAGCGGCTGTATTTACAGCTACTTGCTGTAGTCTGTCCTGCATTCCATGTAGTCTGTGTCAGTCTCACTAATTCCAGCTCTCAGCCACAAGGGAGGAAAGGAAACTTCTCCGCCGGGACAGTCAGAAGGAAAGGCGTCCTGATCCGGCAAAGAAAGGGGATGTCCCTGCACAGAAGCACAGCAGTGAGAGCTAAAGGATTCAGCGACAGACAGCCAAGGAGGAGAAATCGAGTGCCGCTCGAGGGATGGTCGCCATTTCGCCTTTTCTGCATAGGCCAGGAAGTGGCGTTTTTGCAAGTTATTTCTTAAAGGAAAACTATACCCCCCGAACAATGTAGGTCTCTATTAACAGATATTGCATAAAACAACTCATATGTAAAACCCTGCTTCATGTAAATAAACCATTTTCATAATAATACACTTTTTTAGTAGCATGTGCCATTGGGTAATCATAAATAGAAAATTGCCATTTTAAAAAATAAGGACGGCCTCCTGGGATCCTAGGATCCAGCGGTGCACACAAACTTACCAAACAAACTATAAAGTTAGGTCACATGAGCCAATTAACAGACAGAGGTGTGTCTTTTGCTTCCACACTTCTTCCTGTTACAGTTAGAGTTGAAATATTTCTGGTCAGGTGATCTCTGGGGCAGCACACAGACCATCATGAAATGGTGGTTCAAGGCAAGAGATGTAAAGGGGCAATTTTTACTTAAATATATATTCCAGGTAGGTAAGATTCTTTAATATATCACTTGATTTGATATAAACTATCTGTTGCTCAAAAATTCATTTTCTGGGTATAGTTTTCCTTTAATAAAGACTTTGAGGGTATAATTTGTCTTTGTGTTTTATTTCGTTGTGTACTAACGAATTTAAAAAAAAAAAAAAAAATGTTGATGTTACTGTTCCTTTAAGGGACCTTTCAGTATATCCCACATACTGGTTATTGCAATTGCTACATCTAATCAGATGGATTAGTCCTGTGCTTTAACAGTTAGGGGCACATTAACTTAGGGTCAAATTTCAAATTAAAAAAAAAAATTCAAATTCGACCATTGAAGTTATTTTTGAAAGTTATTTTCAATTGAAAATGGATAGAATAGGTCAATTTTCAATTAAATTAAAATTGTTTGATTCAAGCTACTTTACCAAAAAACCTTCGATTTTCAAGAATTTAGAAAAAATCTCTGCCACATCCCTCACTCCCGACTTTAACAATTTTTTTATATTGTCTACTATACTTTGCAATAAAAAATATTTTATAATTTTATTGTGTCTTGTGTACCTTTCTTTTTGGGGCCAACAATAGATCTCTAGCCATATGTTCTGGTAAGCTTTCTTAAAGAGATAATGTCATGGGGAAAAAGGTTTTGATTTTTTTCAAAATGTATCAGTTAATAGTGCTGCTCCAGATGCATTCTGTATTGAAATCCATTTTTCAAAAGAGCAAACAGATTTTTTTATATTTTGTTTTGAAATCTGACACGGGCTAGACATATTGTCAATTTCCCAGCTGCCCCAAGTCATGTGACTTGTGCTCTGATGAACTTCAGTCACTCTTTACTGCTGTACTGCAAGTTGGAGTGATCTCACCCCTCCCTCCACCCCCTCCAGCAGCCTAACAACAGAACAATGGGAAGGTAACCAGATAACAGCTCCCTAACACAAGATAACAGCTGCCTGGTAGATCTAAGAACAACACTCAATAGTAAAACCCAGGTCCTACTGAGACACAACAGCCTGCCAGAAAGCAGTTCCCTCCTAAACTGCAGGCACAAGTCACATGAGTTGGGGCAGCTGGGATATTGACAACATGTCCTCGGATGACAAGAATGTGCATGTAATAAAGTATTACCACTGCATGGCTTGTGATAAATGAATTAACCTTGTTTTCTTTGGCAGATGGTTTCACAACTAGGAATTCAATCATTCAAAATGTGTGAACCGTAAATTCAGGTCTTATGTACAAACTCCCTTAATTCCTGTACATTCACTGTCCAAATACACAGTCGATCATTGATATAGCGAATATACATTTTTAAATACTTTAAAGTTTTTAATCAACTTTTGAAGGACCATACTAACTAGTGATGGGCAAATTCGTCCAGTTTCACTTCGCGAAACGCATTAAAAATTTCATCTTCTTTCTTCGTCAATCTTCGGAAACAGGGTGAAGATTTGGCACATGTGCAGCTGGAGAATTGTTTCGGTCCCAAACAAGTGCGCATGCACCGAAAGTCACAATTTTTTATAATTTTCCACGAATGCAAAGTTGTTCAGGGCTCAAAAAATTCTCCAAGTGTGCATGCGCCCAAAACGCCGGACTCCTTCTGAAGTTTGACAAATAAGGTGCCCGTCAACCCAGAGGAAAGAAAATGTGCTAAAAGGCTTGGGGCATTTTCCAGGGAGGGGCAATCAGGCTGGGGGGTACTGTTTTTTTCCCCTAACAGGTTGAATTCTCCTTTAAGGTATGAAGATCCACATTACAGAAAGATCTGTTATCCAGAAAATTCAGGTCCCATATTGTAATGTTTACAACATTTTTTGAATCTTTATTTTTTTATTTTAATTGGTTAATACTAGCCATAACAAAAATTAAGGAAAACAAAATACATAAAGGAAAAAACAAAAAACCAGGTGGTATGCACATGCTGCATGAAGAGAGACTGAAGAGAAACATGCTGAGAAAGGAATAGTGAAGATAAACATGATTATTTCAGAATCAGAATATTTAATAGATTGTATTTAGAAAGTGTCTTATTTCAGTATGATGAGGCTTATATTAAATTTTCATTTTCACGATCGTGCCCCTTTAAGTATGCCAAACCTGCTATAGAGAGCCTTAAAATATTGTCCCTTTAAACTGGAAGGGTGCAAATGGCCAAGCAGGATCCCGGTCATGGAAAAAGACATATCAGTCACTTGAAATTGCATTAAATGTGCATTTCATTTAAATAACACTCTTAGGGCCCTTACACACGGGCGTTTTTATCTGCGCTCCCCTGCGTTCCATTTTTCTGCGTTCCATTTTTCTGCGTTCAGCCGCAGGGGAGCGCAGGTATAGACGCACTCAATTATTTTCAATGGGTCTGTACTCACACGAACGCATGTAGGCGCCAAACGCAGGAAAAATGCAGCATGTTGCGTCTGAATCTGCGTTCGGCGCTTACACGCGTCTCGTGGGTACAACCTCATTGAAAAGAATGAGGTGCGTCTAGACCTGCGCTCCCCTGCGGCTGAACGCAGCCAAACGCAACGCAGGTCCAAAACGCCCGTGTGTAAGGGCCCTAACTGTGAATATGTTGTCCATCTCTAGTATTCGAATTAAAGTGCCATACACACAGATCTGCTCGTTTTGGTGATATTGCCAAACAAGTAGATCTCTCCCAGATTTGTCCACCTGGAGGTGAGTGATATTGGGCCCTAGGGCCCATGATCGGATCAGAACAGAGGAGATACGGGTGGTCTGACCGCGGGACTGCATCAACGAACAGATGCGGCAGCGATCAGACGGGATTTTTAACCCTGCCGGATTGACATCTGGCCAACTTATCGTTTGGGATCCCCGGTCGGAGGGCCCCGTACACGGGCCAATAAGCTGCACACTGTGTCTGTCAGCAGCTTTTATTGCCCCGTGTATGGCCACCTTTAGTCTCATCGAGCCCTCTCCTGCAGCAGGGTTGCCCACAATTACTACAGGTGCGAAGCCCAACAGAGTAACTCCCAGGATGCATTGTTTCAGGGTGCAAAAGGTAATCAAACCCACCTCCCTAAAGCAGACACGCCCAATAAACCAGAGCATCATAGTAAAATTGTGAATTTTATCATCTTTACAGAACTGTGGGTTTCTGAACTCGTACAAAAGGGATCAGTAAAACAATACTAAACATCACAAACCACACAATGCAGAGAAGTCTGTTCCAACCTTATACAAATGTAAATAAAGGATTGAAAAGCTTCTTGCGTGTCTCACACATGTTCCAAATCGCTCCCCCTGTTGACTCGGAAGTGAAAGTAAAGAATGTTTCCAATCTGAATAATTCCTTCCATACAATACACCAGTGGTCCTCAAACTTGGCCCTCCAGCTGTTAAGGAACTACAAGTCCCACAATGCAATGATGGAGTCTGACAGCCACAGTCAGGCAAATGCATTGTGGGACTTGTAGTTCCTTAACAGCTGGAGGGCCAAGTTTGAGGACCACTGCAATGCACCACTAGCCCTGGGCCCACTGGCTACGGTCTGATTTAGTCCAGTGGCCATTCCAGTGTCCTTGTTGGGTAAAGTCACATGTCGGTTGGGATTTTGGACATTACAGTGTCCAGTGGCTGCCAGTGACAGTCCATAAGTGCATTGTATAGTTCTTCACTCTGCTCCATAAACTGCTTATTAGCCTCGTTGATGTCCAGTTGGAGCACTGGATCTGCGGAGACAAGAAACACAAGTTCTTAATGTGCCCTGCTCATACAGAAGGTGCTCCCTCACTTTATAAACAGCTGTGTGTTGTACTAAAGGATGCCATTAATTAATAAGTAAAAGCAAAATACTGCTCATTTGTCATGTTCTGTGCCTGGTCTAGTTACTCATAGCAACCAGCAAGATGTATTTACAGCTATTCAACCTGCTAATTGGCTTTTATGGCTCACACGAACAACATCGAATTTATAAGTGCTTTAAAGGAGAACTAAAACATAAAAATGAAAGTGGCTTAAAAGGCCATATTTTCTATAGTGAACTTATTGCAGGAGGCTAAAGTTTCAGCTTGTCAATAGCAG
>CM044444.1:101327672-101351042 GCA_024363595.1 Xenopus borealis
ACAGTAGGGGGTACATTATCCCTTATAATACATGAGTGATACTCAGAGTTCCTGTATAATGTGAGTGAGGGGTAATATCCTTATAAGTGACAGCAGGGGGGGACTCACTCAGACATCCTGTTGCGAATGATTTTTACAGCAGCGATGGTTTCTCCCATAGAGGCAAAGGCGAGGGTGATGAAAGTCTCATCCATGAAGGGCTCCAGCTGCTCCAGAGGAAGGAAAGGGACAGACATGAGACAGGTCCAATAATAAACAAGAGAAGGATTTGAGTGAAACCCATTCTGTGTCACACACTGACAGACTCAGCCCGGCACTATATGACACAGAGGACTAGGAGTTGAATCACGAAAGACTTACATCGCCCATCCACAGACTCGCCATCTCAACACCTAAGCGTGGCAGCGACTTTACCCTCTCTGGTTACAATTCACGACGAGACGCCGTGTTTGCCCCTACACTGATTGGACAAACGTAAAGGAAAAGGCGGAACTATATCGAGCGGAAATCCAATAGAAAAGGAGACACGGTAAACTTCCTGTGTATATTTTCTGATGAACCAGGCAGTCCTAGCCGAGCGCTGATGGCGTCGCCCACTCCTACAGGAATAGTAGTTGCACGGAGAGTTCTGTGCGCACGCGCAGTGCAGTGTTTTGGGTTTACTCAGGGTGCGAAAGGGAAACGAATGTCCCTTTCTGCCTAGCGCTTGCGCTTCACTGGCCTGGGTAACTGTATCTTTCCATTAAGAGTAAAAACTATAACTCCCGCCCTGCTTTAGCTCCTTCCTGACGTCAGTTCCTTTGTAGGCACCGGAGTTGGGGGGAGATTCATCAAAGCGTGAAATTCCGCCACTCTCCATTCATTTCTATGGGATTTTTAATGGCGTATTCATCAAAGGGTGAACTTTCACTTCACCCATTGATGCATACGCCTTTCAGAATCCCATAGAAATGAATTGAGAGCTGTGTAATTTCCCTCTAGTGGCGGAACTTCACTCTTTGATGAATCTCCCCCTTGGAGTTGAGTCTGCGCGGCGGTGACTCTGGGAAATAAGTGATAATGGAGGAAATCTGGATTGTTAGGGGTAAATTCATCAAAGAGTGAAGTTCCGCCACTAGAGTGAAATTCCGCCGCTCTCCATTCATTTCTATGGGATTTTGCAAGGCGTATTTATCAACGGGTGAAGTGAAAGTTCACCCTTTGATGAATACGCCATTAAAAATCCCATAGAAATTAATGAAGAGCGGCGGAATTTCACTCTAGTGGAGGAACTTCACTCTTAACTTCACTCTAAATATACCCCTTATAGAGAAGGGAAGCGGGCAGGTACCTATCACGGGCAAAAAGCAATTCCAACAACCCCTTTAAATATCCCTTTAATTATTTGAATTTTGCGCCACTGCGCGCTGACGTCATGACGCCAGCGTGCATGCGCCTATGAACTCTGGAAGTGCGCGCCGCCCGCACACTAAGAAGAGGATGCCGGCAGAGAACCCCGCCGCACCACCACTAGACCACCAGGGTGAGTCTTCGTGACACGGTAAAGTTCTAAATACACACAGTAATTTGGGTAAAGACATCATTTAACTGTAGCCATTCTCCCCATCCAGGATATGTATAATGGCTTCCACTTCTCTAGTTGAGATTGTATATCTTTTAGAGCCCTTGGAAAATTGCTATTGTAAGTTTCGCTGATTGATTTGCCTAATTCAATTCCTAGATAGGTGATTGTGTTTTGTCTCCATTGGAATGGATATATTTCTTTTAAATCTTTTGTTTTCAGGGCTTGTGTTTTGTTAATGTTCAATATATAGTATGATATTTGAACAAACAACTATTTCTTATGTAACCTTAGCATAAAAACATCTAAATGAAAAGCATGAAATAGGATGGAGATTGTCTTGAGATCTACCGATCACCAGCTAAAGGTTTACTGTTAGATCCCCATCTACCTTTTGGGCACCCCTGGTCTAAAAGGTCAAAATAATCATGAAATAAATAAAAAAAAAACATCATGCACAATTTAATACGTAGTGGTAAAACTTGAGGCACACGGAGCTAACGGTCATTAGAAGGAAATCAGAATCAAAAAAGAGTCTTCAAATATTGACCTGCACCAGGCAGGAATCATCTGTTAAAGGGGTGGTTCACCTTCAGGTTACATTTTAGTATGTTATAGAATGACCAATTCTAAGCAACTTTTCAAGTGGTCTTCATTATTTTTTTTTTATAGTTTATGAATTATTTGTCTTCTTCTCCTGAATGTTTCTAGCTTTTTATTGCTGATTTTTATTATTCATCTTTATTTCCTGACCCTATCCTATTAATGTTCCATAATCTCATTCAAATCAATGCATGGTTGCTAGGGTAAATTGGACCCTATCAACCAGATTGCTGACACTGCAAACTGGAAAGCTGCTAAATAAAAAGCTAAATAACTATAAAACCACAAATAATACAAAATGAAAACCAATTACAAATTGTCTCAGAATACCTCTCTCTACATCATACTAAAAGTCAACTCAAAGGTGAACAACCCCTTTAAGCCTTCATATATATATATATATGATCTGACTCCTCACTTCTAGGACTTGGTTTTAAGTCTGGGATTCTGTTGAGACTCCAGAACTGTTTTTCTGAGCCACCGGTACCATAAGTAAAGTCACTAGACATGACATAGCCCTTTCAACCTTCAAGATCCACTTTTGTCACCACAAAGTCGTGACCAGAGGTGACGGTCCACAGCAGGGTCCGAAGCCTGAAATTTCCAGTTCTCCAAACAAATGTGTCTTGCAGATGTAGGGGACTGGTAAATTAGTCTCCCGATATTTTTTAACTGGCAGTCCCCTCGTATTATAGACACCTAACTGGGTCCTAAATTGTAGTTAGGAGGGGGACTTGTTTCCTTATCCTGCTTAAAGCTATAGCCCCTGCAGTTCAAACAGTGCCCAGTAAATGGCACAATGGTAACGTATAAAGTCCTGGGCAGCCATGTGCTCAGGGTCCATTTTTGTTCTAGCTCTGGCCTGAGCAGGCAGGGTATCCAGTGGAACCTAGACAGGTCCGGTCTAGTAATGATAGGCTACTCACCTTAAAAGGTCACTCTAGTGACAGATAGTCAGGCTGCTTAGCTGAGCAGCTTGAGGCTCCTCTGAGGATTGTGTGGGATTGTGATCCAGGGTACTAATTGCCCAGAAGTAGGGACTAAGTATACAGACCTAGGGATTTGAGTTTCCCCTCAGGTTCCACTTATGGAAAAGAATGAAAGCTGGGTGTGCCCAGAGTAGTAGCTGCTGTGTACATGTTCCCTTCCCTGCGGGGACTGATACTGACCAGAGGTGCTGTGAGTATATGTCTACCCACTGTTGTTGTACGATCCTGCTTGCTCTATATGTATGTACACTTCATTGTGGTTGTTCTTGCTCAATAAATATGTTCATTAGTTAATGAACTGGTGCCCAATTATTATACCTGCATCCCGTTACAGTTACACTACACCCTGCCTCCACATCTTTCCCCCTAAGAATTAAGGTCTCATCCGGAGCATAGAATTGTGAGTGGAGCCCATAGATAGAGAACAGTGCACTTAATTTACTATAGCACTAAATTTGGGGCATTTCAGTAACAATCCGAGACTGCTGGTCGAGTTGTCAAAATCAGGACTGTCCCATGAAAAACTCAATAGTTGAGAGGTATGATGATGTGCAGACCAATGAGAAGCCCGCAGGACCTATGGGTTCAGCACAAAGTTTGCAGGTGGGTTCTGGGCTGAACTTTAGTCTGTGTCCACCAGGCCCGCGACCTTCTAGTGCACCAATTCCACCTGGATGTGTTCCTTTTAAAGGAGAAGGAAAGGTTAAAATTAATTAAGCTGTAATCTGAGCCCAGAGTTATGAGTGAGCAGGGAGAGACTCAGGCAGGAAGTGATGTCGTACCAAGATAATATGGCAGCTGCTATACTAAACAAAAAGAGAGAATTTCCAAAGCTGTTTACTCAGGTATGGTAAAGCATTCTGCAGACTAAATATAGAGTTATAGCTTGCACTATTGTGGCTAATCTATTGGCAATAAACTGCTTCAGTAGTTTTTTTCTCCTTTAATATAGTCGTGCTGGTGTGCCCCCAGTCCTTTCCCTTCAGCAGACGCGGGGCAGGTCTAGGAATATAAATACGAGTGTTTAGTGGATTACGGTTGTCACCTATTTTCCCACAGTAAAAGCCCTGTGACCCAATATAAGTCATTTAAAGGGAAACTGTCATGGGAAAACATGTTTTTTTTTTTTAATGCATCAGTTAATAGTGCTGCTCCAGTAGACTTCTGCACTGAAATCCATTTCTCAAAAGAGCAAACAGATTTTTTTATATTTCATTTTTGAAATCTGACATGGGGCTAGCCATTTTGTAAATTTCGCTGCTGCCCCTGGTCATGTGACTTGTGCCAGCACATTAGGGTAGAAGTGCTTTCTGGCAGGCTGTTGTTTTTCCTTCTCAATGTAACTGAATAGTACGCAGTGGGACCTGGATTTTACTATTGAGTGTTGTTCTTAGATCTACCAGGCAGCTGTTATCTTGTGTTAGGGAGCTGTTATCTGGTTACCTTCCCATTGTTCTGTTGTTAGGCTGCTGGGTGGGGAATGAAGGGGGTAATATCACTCCAACTTGCAGTACAGCAGTAAAGAGTGATTGAAGTTTATCAGAGCACAAATCACATGACTTGGGGCAGCTGAGAAATTGACAAAATGTCTAGCCCCATGTCAGATTTCAAAATGAAATATAAAAAATCTGTTTGCGCTTTTGAGAAATGGATTTCAGTGCAGAATTCTTCTGGAACAGCACTATTAACTGATACATTTAAAAAAATATATATATATTTTTCCCATGACAGGATCCCTTTAAGGAGCCGTGCCTCTGGTGCCCCCTGGTGTTGAGCCAGCAAAAGTGACAATGAAAGCCCCGTAAGTGTACAGAAATAACTCTGCCTGTGTTTTTGTGTAATTTCACCTTTGTAACAAACTGGATGTGTTATTGGGTACCAGGATAAAAATCATAATTATTAATGCCAGGAGCATTCTGTACGGTTTGATTCCCAATATGCAGAGCACAGGACTGGACTGAGAATCAAAATAGGCCCTGGCATTTCAGGTACACAGAGGCCCAATCAGCCCACAAAGAGGCCCAAACAGTCCCCCACCAGCCCACTAAATACTGACTTTCTATGGGACCTTATAGCAGCCCATCTGGCATTTGCCCTAACCCACAGATTGCCAGTCCGGGCCTGGCAGAGCATTACAAAACAATGTTGCCTGTAGAGGTCCCATAATGAAAATACCAGACCTCGTTTTTGTTGTGGGCCCCCCTGTAAGCATGGGTGTCAGTACTTCTTTTGTTAGACAGGATTGTGCCGCCACTGGATGCTGCTATTTACCCATAAAGCAATGACACATATGCTTTATAAAGGGCTACTTAGCACATAGTGGGGGCTACAGAGACAAATGGGCCCTGCCATCCTGCAAATCCAGCCAATGCTTCAGCTATAAAGGGCTTTCTCTATTGATGTGCTAGATACAGTAGCTCTGAAAGATGGTCTATATTGGTCTTGTTGCCGTGTTAGATCCTTTGGCTTCTCATATGTGTAGCAGGACTGGACCAGGTCACAACCACACTAGCAATGGACCCTATAGCCCCATGCCCATCCATGTAGCCTAAATTACCTACACAATGTTCTGGGCACACATTTAGCCAAGGCTCAGGACACATCTACTTCTATGTTACTATGCAGAGGGGTACTAAACCTTTTTTACTATTACCAGAGGTAAACAAGTTAGGGACCATCGTATGGGGTTTACCTTGACGTGGTATGGTGGCTTATCAACTTTATGATCATAACCTTGTAACTAAAAACCCTTGTTTTTGTAAACATATGCACTTGTATTTATACTGAATTACTCAGACAGGGAATCAGAGAATGTGCACTGATTAAATGGCCAAGTCAGTAGCACTTCCATTATACTTGTATACTTTACTTAGCCCTAGGAGTGCATCCACAACCCCCTTTTTTGTATTACACATTTAGCCATGCCCTCATACTGTATGAAGGGAAGCAATATGGCAGCTCCTACCTATATAGAAATACAATTATGCCAGTAAGGAAGGTTCTTTGCAATTCATAAGCTGTACCCTTATACTTTACTTTATAGGAGAAACCTACTCCTATCCACATATATAGATAAACAGAATGTTCTGTACTCACTGTACACTATCTTTATAAAGGAAAATAAGGGCTAGTAATAAATAGATTTATGTTAATATGCGTCACATAAGCTGTGTGGGCTGGTATGTGTGTCAGCTCCTGGTGAGTATATGACCAGCCTGTTCCTGACAGAGGCCCTGGCCGTGTGCCTGTCTGGTTAATCAGTGGCCAAGAGTCCAGCTCAAGGGGTCAGCACTGATTTTTCAGTATTTCTTAAAGCCTTGTGTCCATCTCTCGCTCCCCTCAGTCCCGATCTGCCATCTCTTCTGCACTTCCCCCTTATTGGATACATGAAGGAAAACCAAAAAGGTAAGGGAACCCCCAGCTAAACTTCTAGGGTCTCAGGGAAATGACTGAATCCAGGGGGTGTTATCAAAGAGCTCTGACTACCTGAAAAAATCCCAGATGCGTCACACACACAAATGTTTGGACAAAAGTTTCTTAAATGTTTGTAAAATGTTTTGTTGGCAAGATGGTGTCATGGAAAGGGGTTATAACTATAGGACAATGAAGGAAGAGAATTTCATGCTATCAGGGGATATCATGCAAGAATGTAGTACAGGTATGGGATCCCTGATATCCAGAAAGTTCCGAATTACAGAATGGCCATCTCCCATAGACTCCATTATAATGAAATTATGCAAATTTCCAAAAATGATTCCCTTTTTCTCTGTAATAATAAAACAGTAGCTTGTACTTGACCCAAACTAAGATATTATTAATCCTTATTGGAAGTAAAACCAGTCTATTGGGTTTATTTTTTGCTTACATAATTTTCTAATAGACCTAAGGTATGTAGATCCAAATTACAGAAAGATCCATTATCCAGCAAACCACGGGTCCCGAGCATGCTGGATAATAGGTCCTATACCTGTATAGTGAGGCAAGAGAGTGCCATAGTAAGGGGCAGTTGGACATGAATGGGGTTAGCCTTAGGGCTACCATGTAGTTTTTGTTGGCATTTCCCTAAAGCCCTTCCTAAATATTCTATGGGCCTATTCCAATTATCCAGATTTAGGCTGGACAATCCCAAATGATGGTCCCAAAGGGGTGGGATTGGTGGAAAGTGGGTGGGGTTTGTGGCAGATGACAGCATTTGGGTGTAACCAGCACAAATAAGAAACAGCCCTACATATGTTAGTAGACATGGCTACATGCTAATTATGGGGCATTATCAAGCCTTTGAGCTACTGTTGTTGGCTAGAAACCTGTGTCACTCTTGGTTTACCTGCAGGTCAGCAGGTATTGGGCTTCCCTTCTGTTGACCAATAATAACACACACCCTCTGGTAAGTGTAAGCCCCTGTATGTCACCCACCTCTTATATCATCAGACAGGGAAGGTCAGCCGTGCTGGGGGATGTTATGATTTTATAACACCAGGTGGGTGCTAAGTCTAAACTTAAAATAAGATCAAATAGGATCTCCAACTTCTTCCTTCCCATAAGGGATCATCTAGATATGGTGGAAGTTTCATGGGTACTGTGATCATAATCGATCTGATCATCAGTCAAGGAGAATGATAAACTTCCATGGAAGTTGGTGCCTGTCTGCTTTGAGGTTCTGAATGAGCCTGATCTTCCAGTATCCTGCATGCTTAGCCCATGTGTGGTTTTCTTCTGAGAGATCTGGTTTCTACCCATATGCCAGAAATATCTGCATTCTGGGTAATTGGCTCCTGATAAAACTAAGTCTTGTGTAAGCGCCTGGATCATTGCCATAAAACTGATAAATTGCAATGTATCGCAAGAGCATGAGCTGATGGGAATAAACATTCTTTGCAAAGTACTTCAACTATGGCGGATTGAGCTGGGTCAAGGGCTAAACTGGGCCAAAAGCCAATGTTACTAGATGTAACATGGTGAGAACATGAAATAAAAATTAGCTGGCCTCGGGTGCTTCTTCAGATTGAAGTTGTCGCATTAGCTTTTATATGTGCTCACAAAATTGTAAAATTATAAGAATGTTGCAAAATTTTCAATGAAATGACCACAAGTAGCAGATATGATGGGAAAATGTTCGTATAGGGCCTGATTTCCAAAGCTCAAAACAAGAAGCAGGCAGGCTGAGTAGTTCATGAGTCTAATAGCTCTGTAAATTAATGTAATGTACAGCAAACTTAAGTAAGATTGAATCACTGACATACACTGTTGGCTCCTCTTCTCCATTGAACCCATGGCAGATGGACTATACTGAAGAAGGTGGAGAAAGTGATGTGAGACTGAATAAAAAAAATGTGAGCAAAGAAACTGAACTGAACGGGTCTGCATGTGGAGGAAAATGGGAAGGGGAAAACCAAGCAAGAAATAGATAGGGACTGTGAGAAGGGATGAGGAGAAGAGCAAAGGGCTGAGCAAGATAAACCTCAGTGCAAAGACGGGAAGAAAATGGGAAGAAAACAAGCAGAGGAAAAATAATGAACGATAGAGGAAAATAAAAGAAGATGAAAAAATGGAGAACAAAACACAATGGTAGAGCATTAGGGAGAGAATATTTCAAGATGAATAGATGAGGAAAGTGAAATAGAATACAAAGGGGAAGAGAAAAAGCAGAAGATTACTGGGAAAGAGAGCACAACAGAAGGGAAGACAGGATGTGAAAGAAAAACCAAAGAAAAAGAGGAAACAGGATATCAGGAAATTAAATGTAGGGTGATAAAAGAAAGGAATGGAAAGGGGAGAAGCGGAAGACTATCAGGCAGACAACATTATAAAGACAAAGATGGATAAAGGGAAAAACAAAATAAGGAAGAGGACAGATGAGGGAAGAAGTGCAAGAAGGGAAGAGGGGAATGTGGAAGTTGTAAGTTAAAAAAGAATAAAACCAGTGATGACGAGAGTTTTCTGAACTGCTCTTCCTCTCTGGGTTCTACTTTCTATGGTGGCCTTGTGAGGAGAAGAATAACCAGAGAGATGAATAATATGGAGGAGACGGAAATGTAATGGGGGAGAAGGGAAAAAGGAAAGTGAAAGCAGAAGAGAAATGTAAGAAAAAAAGATAAGACATAAGAGTAGAGAAAACAGAAGGGAAAAATAGAATGAAGAGAAGAAGGGATGAGAGACACACAGTAGGGCATAGCACTGCATATCATTAAGAGTCCATATTTAATTATGCTCACTAACAACCCTGAGGCTGCCTTCTGAGCATCACAATTTGGGGAATGGGCACAGGAATGTTCAGTAGCTCAATAGTGAGTGTCCCAAGATCAGAAGAATATGGGAGGGGAGACACATAACTGCAATTCAACAATTCTAAAATGAAGAAGACAGAATCAATATACATACATTGGTGGCCAGATTCCCCCATGTTAATAAAAATATTGGTGGCCAGTAGATAGCTACTGTTCCAGAGTACTGTTTCCAGAGCGATCTTCATTCTTTTACAGAATGATCTTCTTCGTTCTTTTTGAGAGCGATCTTCTTCGTTCTTTTCTGGAGGGTCTTCTTTGTTCTTTTCCAGAGCGGTCTTCTTAGTACTTTTCCAGAGCAGTCTTCTTCGTTCTTTTCTGGAGCAATCTTCTTCATTCTTTTCCAGAGCGACCTTCTTTATTCTTTTCTGGAGCGGTCCTCTTCGTTCTTTTCCAGAGTGGTCTTCTTCATTCTTTTCCGGAGTTATCTTCTTTGTTCTTTTGCAGAGTGATCTTCTTTGTTCTTTTCCAGAGCGATCTTCTTCATTCTTTTCCAGAGTGATCTTCTTTGTTCTTTTCCAGAGTGATCTTCTTTGTTCTTTTCCAAAGTGATCTTATTCATTCTTCGCTCTTTTCCGGAGTAGTCTTCTTCATTCTTTTCCGGAGTTATCTTCTTCATTCTTTTCCAGACACATCTTTTTTGTTCTTTTCCAGACACATCTTCTTTGTTCTTTTCTACAGCGGTCTTCTTTGTTCTTTTCCAGAATGGTCTTCTTCGTGCTTTTCTAAAGCAGTCTTCTTCGTTCTTTTCTAAAGCAGTCTTCTTCGTTCTTTTCCACAGTGAACCTCTTTGTTCTTTTCTGGAGCAGTCTTCTTCATTCTTTTCCAAAGCGGGCTTCTTTGTTCTTTTCCAGAGCAGTCTTCTTCATTCTTTTACAGAGTGGACTTCTTTTTTCTTCTCCGGAGTTATCTTCTTCATTCTTTTCCAGAGCTATGTTCTTCATTCTTTTCTGGGGTTATCTTCTTTGTTCTTTTAGAGAGCCATCTTTTTCATTCTTTTCCAGAGCAATCTCCTTCATTCTTTTACAGAGCGATCTCCTTCATTCTTTTACAGAGCGATCTTCTTCATTATTTTTCAGAGCGATCTTCTTCTTTCCTTTCTGGGGTGATCTTTGTTCTTTTTCAGACTGGCTTCTACAGCACAACTGTAGAAACCATTCTGAATGCAAGCTCTGGACTGGTACAGTAAAGTCAATATATAAAATGCAGCATTTATGGCTTTAGTTTATAAACCTTTTATAATGTTGAAGATGAAATGAGTTAAATGGCATTGGGGTTAACACCCAGTAGGGAGCCAAAAGCCTGTGGGGCTAAGCCTGTGATCAGTTTAGGGAAATACCCAAATCATGTCTTGGCTATGCCTATAAGAATGTAGGGCCCCTGGTACAAGACTATGGACATGCCTCAGCCTCTATCTCCTTGCAAATGCTGGGGGCCCTTGAACTACATGGTGCCTGGCTAACATAATAGCACAGTGGCTGTTGCATATATATATCTATATGGGCTAAAGCAGGGTCCAGACCAAGTACAGGACAGCAAGGTTGAAAGTTAACCCCAAAGCAGTGCCCTAAAGGGTTACAAACATAACCTGACCTGTCTGTCAGAGCATTCTGGGTTTCGTAGTCCAGCACCGCTGGATCTTTATGTTATATCAGGACTGTCGGACAAGAGGCAAGAAGTCCAGACGACCTACCCATGTAGACATCTGTGTATGACATCACTATATAACAGAGAGATAGAAAGGGGTTAATGTTCTGGCACAAGCAAGTGAGTGGTAGGATGACCGCAGATGAAGGGATAAAGTCCTCTCCGGAGCAGACATTTCATTCATAGCTAATTATTACCCACAGCTCCCACCAGATCACTAACAGTATGGGCTTTGTGCACAACCAACGATTGGTTTTTGGAATATTCAACAATAACACATATTCTGACCCCAGAAGAAAATTTTTATTTTGGGGGAGGGGTCACAGCACTAAGGCGAGAGAAGCAATGGACAATTAGTGTTTAGATATAACTGGATTGGCAGGTTTCCCATCTCTGTTAAACTGAGTTATGGCTACATTGTGGCCTATTTATGCAGCTGTATAATGCACTTGAGTGGCAGAGTGAATTGGGAATTTTGGGGCATATATATAGTGCTATTTAGTGGCTGCTTTGTGACATGAGGGATAAATGTTGTTATACAATGCACTTTAGAATGTCTGTTTCAGGCATAAAGAGGTGGTTCACCTTTAAGTTAAATTTTAATATGTTATAGAATGGCTGATTCTAAGTAAATTTTCAATCGGTCTTCATTATTTTTTTTTTTTTTACTTTTTGAACTATTTCATTTCCTCTTTCCAGCTTTCAAATACTTTCTCTGACCCCATCTAAAAAACTAATTTATTCCTCATCTTTCTCAAAAGTGAACAACCCATTGTTGAGCATTATGCCCTTTATCAGGCCCATTACAAACTATCGGGGTTATGTAATAAAAGGCAGTAAATTTGCCCAGGAGCAATAACCCATAGCAACCAATCAGCAGGTAGATTATAGCAGTCACATGTTTAAAAATAAGCATCTTATTGGTTGCTACGGGTTACTGCCCTTGGGCAAACTTAGTGCTTTTTATTACATATGGGGGTATGAGTTTATGTATTTCCCTATTGGCAATGGGGTACACTGACCTTAGCACTGACTAGTAGTGTTCTGGCAGAGAAATTCTCCACCCTCCTCTCACCTGCCCCCTCCCAACCGCATCCGGCCCACTGTACCCCCTCTATTTATAGACCTGCCCCTGCAATGATGTCACAAAAGGGGCAGGAACAAATTTAGGAGATTGAAGCCAGAAGTGCTAGGTTGGGGGCAGGGACAGCATCATTCTACAGTTGTTATACTTAAAAAAAAATTGGGATTAGTCTTTGCAAGTGAAGCAACCAGTTCTTCATTTTTGCTTTCTTGATTGCTGCTTTGTAATAATTGCAGTACTGTATTTATATGCTCTAAAATAAGCTTCTATCCTCTTCTCTTAAAGGTATACTTTCATTTCATTTTGAAATCTGACATGGGGCTAGATATTTTGTCAATTTCCTAGCTGCCCCAAGTCATGTGACTTGTGCTCTGATAAACTTCAGTCACTCTTTACTGCTGCACTGCAAGTTGGAGTGATGTCACCCCTCCCCCCCAGCAGCCTAACAACAGAACAATGGGAAGGTAACCAGATAACAGCTCCCTAACACAAGATAACAGCTGCCTGGTAGATCTAAGAACAACACTCAATAGTAAAATCCAGGTCCCACTGCGTACTATTCAGTTACATTGAGAAGGAAAAACAACAGCCTGCCAGAAAGCAGTTCCCTCCTAAAATGCTGGCACAAGTCACATGACCAGGGGCAGCTGGGAAATTGACAAAATGTCTATCCCCATGTCAGATTTCAAAACTGAATATAAAAAAATCTGTTTGCTCTTTTGAGAAATGGATTTCAGTGCAGAAGTCTACTGTAGCAGCACTATTAACTGATGTGTTTTCAAAAAACATGTTTTCCCATGACAGTTTCCCTTTAATTTCTCTTACCTTCCTTGCATTTCAATCAAGCCACATGGGGCAGTCCTTAATGCTTTTACTTTTCTTTTCTAAGGGAGTACAGATATAGAACCTGTTACCCGGAATGCTCAGGACCTGAGCTATTGTTGATAGGGTTATTACCTTAATTTTGATCTCTATATATCTTAAACATCTATGAGATAACTGTGAATATGATGTAGAGAGGGATATTCTGAGACAATTTGCAATAGTTTTTTTATTTTTTTATTATTTGTTGTTTTTAGTTATTTAGTTTTATTCTGTTGTTCTCCAGATTGCAATTTCAGCAATCTGGTTGCTAGGGTCTAAATTCCCCTAGCAACCATGCATTGATTGAAGTAAGAGACAGGAATATGAATAGGAGAGGCCTGAGTAGAAAGGTGAGTGATAAAAAGTAACAATAACAATTAAATTGTAGCCTTACATGTGTTACATTTGTGTTTTACATGGGGGGGTCAGTGGCCCCCAGTTTGAAAGCTGGAAAGGGTCAGAAAAAAAGGTAAATAATTAAAAAATTATATAAAAAAATAAAAATAAAAGATGAAGATCAATTTAAAAGTTGATTAGGATTGGCCATTCTATGACATATTAAAATTAATTTAAAAGTAAAACACTAAATAATCATATAAACATGAAATAAAGCCAATAGGCTGGTTTTACTTCCAATAAGGATTAATTATATCTTAGTTGGGATCAAGTACAAGCGACTGTTTTATTATTACACAGAAAAAGGAAATCATTGAATTATTTCATTAAAATGGAGTCTCTGTGAAACATCCCGTAATATTGAGCTTTCTGATAACAGATTCAATTACATTAAATAACATTATGGTCACTATTACCCAATGAACCACTGATATACTGTATATATATATAATACTAACTCTATACACCACTGTGTTGAAAATATTTAATTTGTCTTACATCTGTTTTGAGTATGCTGCCACTGGTGTATTGTTATCTCTCTGTACAGACTATGAGCAAACTTAGGGGCTGTTCCTGCTGAATTTTGCTTAGTACAGAGAATACCTATGTGACTTAGTTTTATGGGATCTCTCTGTACAGACTGTGAGCAAACTTAGGGACTGTTCCTGCTGAATTGTGCTTAGTACAGGGAATACCTATGTGACATAGTTTTATGGGATCTCTCTGTACAGACTATGAGCAAACTTAGGGGCTGTTCCTGCTGAATTGTGCTTAGTTCAGCAGGAACAACCCTCTAGGCTTGCTCACAGCCTGTATATAGATATACAGTAGGTCTATAACAGCATAGGTATTGCACTGTAGAATATGTTTGTCTATGCCCTAAAGATTTCTACAGCTACTGATACTGAATAAAAGTGAATTATATAACTGCCAAATAAGGCGCATTATTTGCATTCGGTCAAATATCAGCATTGCAGTGAAGCTAATGAGCCAGCAGAGGGCATTATAACATTTAAGTTGGAAGATGCCTCCTTCTAAGCTGGTTCATTAACACAATACAATTACTATTTATCAGGTCCTGTTTTATGTGATACACCATCAAAATCTAATGGCCTTATACTGCTGGTCCTCGCAAGGAGGAATTTTTAACCTGCTCAGTTGATGTGTGGCCATAATTATCTGCCAAAGCCCATTCATCACTTACTTTGTTATAGTTAAATCCCAATGGGGGGCATGAGGGAGGAGGCCTTTGTACTGGCCTGGGCACTGGATACCCACGTGGTACATTGTCCGAAATCTTACCCACCCATCTTACATTATCTTTAAAATTAATTTCTGCTCTTGAAGAGAACCAGTATTTTCAGTCATAAAAGGGGTGGTACCCCTTTAAGTTAACTTTCAATATGTTATAGAATTGCAAGTTTTAAGAGACTTTTCAACTGGTCTTCAGTAGTTCTTATTTATAGTTTTTGAATTATTTGCCTTCTTCATCTAAAAAAAAAAAAAAAAATGCGCTGTCAGGCTACAAATGTATTGTTATTACTACATTTTAATACTCATCTTTCTATTCAGGACTCTCCTATTCATATTCCAGTCTCTTATTCAAAGCAATGCACGGTTGCTAGGGGAATCTTGACCCTAGCAACCAGATGGCTGAAATAACAAACTGGAGAGCTGCTGCATAAAAAGCTAAATAAGTCAGATTTTGCTGATGATTAAATTCTGATGCAGCTAATTGCACTGGTTTCTAATGATGTGTATTAATGACTAATCAGCCTTATATTGTGACTATATCTCTATGACACTATCAGGTGTATATTGTGAGTGGGTCCCTAAGCTCAGTAAGTGACAGCAGCACAGAGCATGTGAATCAGTGAATCAGTAGAAAAGAAGATGGGGAGCTACTGGGGCATCTACTGGGACTGAGACACAGATCTTTACTGCTAAACACAAGCACAAAACATCATATACAACATTTATACTCACTTCTTTACTTAGGCTTTACTTCTCCTTTAAAAACATTTTTATGTGAATAGTTTTAAAGTACAAGGAAATGCAAGGAAATTAAACAAATAAAATCCCGTTTTTACTTTCTTTAATGAAGAAGAAATCTATCTCCAATATACTTCAATTAAAAAATGTCTACCATTTTTATAAGAAACCTGACTGTATGCAGTGAAATTCTCCCTTCATTTACTGCTGTGGATAGGAATTGTGAGACGGTCCCTAACTGCTCTGCAGGGAAACAATCATACTTATGAACAGCAGGGGGAGCCTCCGCCTTACTTCCCAGCCATGCAGAACTCAAGCAGCTTTGTTTGTTTCCCTGTAGAGCAGTCGGCAACTGTGTAGAGATTTATATTGGATTTTATTTTTGCCTTTACTTCCCCTTTACTGTTTCCAACTCCAGCTGCAGGGACAAAGATCATGGAGCCAGATTTAAACAGATAAACTGGGATTCTATTTGGAGGATTATTTTGCTGCAGCCACTGGTTCTGCAGAGTTGGAGAAAGTTTGTATTAAACAATAGAAAAACTATAAAATCCACATTAGATTACATGACAACACAGGACCCAGTGCAGTCTGTATATTCTGATTATTAATCAGTCTTGTGTATCGGCTTCTGGCAGATATTATTTGATCATTTGTGACGATCCCTAAGCAGCACAGACCATACTGAGCATGTGCAGTGCCAGTGTCAGACAAAGATGTATAACAAAGTTACAAGATGACAGCCCCCTGTGGCCAACTTTGTATAAATCATTTGTTTGATTAGGCTTGTGGTGCAGTAAGTTCATGTTTATGTTTAGTATACAAAATACACCATTTCTACCCTTATTCTATTTTACACTTCCCTTTATCAAATTCACTCCACATCACTCTCACACATATAGAGATATTTTCAGCAATCGGAAAGGGGTTGACCTGGGCTGCCCGCCCAGTCCAAACTGACTAACTGGTTTTCCAAATTCAGAAAACTGTGCATGATTCCCTACGACTGACGCGAGTATCGGCCGCCATAGTACCGCCCATGCAGCGTCAGAGCCCCCTGCTCGGTTTTAACCAAGCCAAAAGGTGGCAACCCTAGTTAAAAATGGCCACTAACGTATACTATTTATAGAAATAAAAAGTAATGGGAACATGTATAATGTGTTAAAATGTCTACAAGGTGGCAATAAGTTTAGTTGTAATGCACAGGGTATTTAAAGGGCAACTAAAGTCTAAAATAGAGTAATGTTAGAAATTGAGTATTTTGTATACTAAACATAAACATGAACTTACTGCACCACAAGCCTAATCAAACAAATGATTTATGCTTTCAAAGTTGGCCACAGGGGGCTGTCATCTTGTAACTTTGTTATACATCTTTGCTAGACCAAGACTGTGCACATGCTCAGTGTGATCTGGGCTTCTTAGGGGTCATCATAAATGATAAAAAAACAAAGCTGCTGGAATTCTGCATGGCTGGTAAGTAAGGCAGGGGCTCCCCCTGCTGTTCATAAGTATGATTGTTTCCCTGCCAGAAGTTAGGGAACGTGAGACAATTCCTATCCACAGCAGTAAATGAAGGGACAATTTCACTGCATACAGTCAGGTTTCTTAACAAAATGGTACACATTTTTTAATTACAGAATATTGGAGATAGATTTCTTTTGCATTAAAGAAAGTAAAAATGGGATTTTATTTCTTTGCCTTTCCTTTCCCTTTAAGGGGAGGACATGGTGGGACATCGACTCGACAGGATCAGGTAGAATTAGGGTCTCCCATTAAGAAGCACTAGGTACTTCAGTTAGACAGGGTAGTAGTTAGCATGGGTAGCCCAGACCCCAACAAGGAGGTAGTGGCCTAGAGGCCGTGGCTAAGCCAGAGATAAGCAGAAGTCCCATCCAGAGACAAGGAAATTCCTACGCAGAGTAGAAGGGCATACAGTGTACGCTTCTTGTACTGGAAGGTGGTTCAGGTCTAAAGAGGCAGAGGCGATCCTGGCCCCTCCCACACACTCACCTTTATGCACTGGAGGGGGTTGGGGGGGGGGGTTGACAACATCGGTGGAGGGGTCCAGCAGGAGGCTAGTGCAATTGGGCTCTCTGCGCTAGAAGAGCCAATTTTTTGGTTTGAAAACAGGCAATTGGGCTCTGAAAAGAAGAAGCATTTTGTCGCCCCTGGTAACTAGTAGGGGCTGCGACCCCTTTGGACAGGGACGTGTCTATTATAAATGGGGTTATATTTTTGGTAGTTGAATGTTTTTGATCAAAACTTTCATCAAAAATGTTTTTTTTGGTCCCTCTTTTTATTTCCAAAATGTTGGGAAGTATGACGAGGTGCCTTCCTAATAAATCACATTTTTTTCCACTGATCGGTGTCAGATTCCTGCACTTGAAGTGTAAGCTCTTGGGACTACGTCTTACAAGTGGCCTCTCACAGTGGGAAGCAGTAACAATACAGTCCTATGGAGAGGTAACGCTGTGCTTCAGGAGGCGGTGGATCAGTATGTTCCCTGCTCTCTGTGTGTGTTTGCTCAATCCTTGATTTGCTGGAAGGGCCCTTATCACAAGTTTACCTTTTATAACACAACTCTATGCAGCACAACTGCTCAGCAACAAAAAACACTCACCTTTGGATTCTTTTCCTTGTGCTTTGTCACAAGTCTACTACACTGTCAGTCCATATTCCTCATAACAACACCATGTTTTGGGGGAAATGCCTTTGCTTTGTGTATATCCTGATATTTGGGACTTAAAGGAGAAGGAAAGTTACCAAAGCAGTTTATTACCAATAGATTAGCCACAATAGTGCAAGTTATAAGACTATATTTATTCTGCAGAATGCTTAACCATATCTGAGTAAACAGCTCTAGAAGCTCTCTTTGTTTGATTAGGATAGCAGCTGCCATATTAGCTTGATGTGACATCACTTCCTGCCTGAGTCTTTCCCTGCTCACTCATAGCTCTGAGCTCAGATTACAACAGGGAGGGGAGGAGGGAAAAGTAAGGGGGAGAGAGGAGCAAACTGAGCATGCTCACGCCCAGGGCACGGAGGATTAAGCTGAAAACAGTAAGTCTGATACAGAAGCCCATGTGACACAATAGAAGGAAAGAAATGATGTGTTTCTTTAGACAGAGGACTCAGAGCAGCATTACTGTGAGGGTTTACTGGTGTATTTATATCGACCTTTCTGATAATGCTTACTTAGCCTTTCCTTCTCCTTTAATACAAAAAAAAACTTCTGTACTTTGTAGCAGGAATTCCAGATATACACTTGGGCTCAACCTCCAATAGCTAATGATGCCCATGTCTGACTTAATAGGGTGTTGATATCCTGAAAGCTCTCTTTGTTTGATTAGGATAGCAGCTGCCATATTAGCTTGATGTGACATCACTTCCTGCCTGAGTCTTTCCCTGCTCACTCATAGCTCTGAGCTCAGATTACAACAGGGGGGAGAGGAGGGAAAAGTAAGGGGGAGAGAGGAACAAACTGAGCATGCTCAAGCCCTAGCCCTGGAGGTTTAAGCTGAAAACAGTAAGTCTGATACAGAAGCCCATGTGACACAATAGAAGGAAAGAAATGCTGTGTTTCTCCTGACAGAGGACTCAGAGCAGCATTACTTTGAGGGTTTACTGTGTATTTATATAGACCTTTCTGATAAAGCTTACTTAGTTTTAGCCTTTCCTTCTCCTTTAATAAAAAAAAAAAAGCTGCTGTACTTTGTGTCAGGAATTCCAGATATGCACTTGGGCCCAACCTCCAATAGCTAGTGGTGCCTATGTCTGACTTAATAGGGTGTTGATAACCTAAAACAATTTGTAATTAAATTATTCATTTGGTGTTTTTTTTTTGTTATCCCTTATCTTTCTAAACTAACCCTCTCCAAAGCACTGTCCGGTTGCTAGGGAAGGCAGGACTGTAGCAACCTGACACATGCTGTACCTTCACACTGAAGACATTACACCTGCAAGCTGTTTATACCACTGTAAAGGTTAAGCTTAAGTTGAACTACTATGTTACTACTACTACTAGCCCCTTTCAGCAGCACTGGGACAGGTTTACTGAGGGGCACTCTGCCTACATGGGGTCATATGCCCAATTGTTGTGCCCTGACAGACATGATGATCCATTGTGGTGAGTCCTCTAGAGGTTGGTATGAGGCAGATCAGATGGAGGTGTTGTATAATTTCCCTAAAAATTAGCCGACAAAAAATTCGCCTACAAAAACGAGTCGCGTGTCGTTTTTGACGCGACACCCTGAAAACGACGCGACGCGCGCCGACGCGCGACTCGTTTCGCGAATTTTTTGCCAATTCGCGAATTTCCGAGAATTTTTCAGGGAAATGAAACGCGGGAGTTTCGCCCATCACTACATATGAGTATCGGGCAACCATGGCAAATCTTCAGAAGGCCCAGGCTAATGTATTTTATGGGGCCCGTTCTCTGTAGTTGGTGTAGGGTGGGTTGGGAAGTAGGTCGTTAGCCTGGGCCCCCTGAAGATTTGCGATGGTGGCCCTGTACACATATGCGATGTTGCATGCTGATTTCTATAGGTTATATCTTCCTTACTCCTAGTTGTCTATGCTGGGGGGGTGCAGTAACCATACAATACAATGGGGGTTGTTGTACAGGGGGCATGGCTGGGGTGATACACATATATCTCTGGTGCCCCCGGTGCGGTGCTGTGTGTTAATCAGTAAAAGGAACTGGATCCCCCTGTGGAGCTGTGTGGGTGGGGGATGGGATACAGGTGCTTTCATGGATGATCTCTCCACCCTTCTCCCTGGCCGCCCTCCCTTTCATCAGCCCCCCTGCTCCTGTCTGCATACCTTCCTCACCTGATCCCTACGCTGCCTCTCCTCTTCCTCTCTACCTGTCCTTCCTCTCGTTTTCCCTAATTCCTCTGTAGCCCCCTTACACTTTCTTCCCTCTCTCCTGCCCCCATTGCCTTTTCACTGCCTGACTTCCCGCGCCCCCTACTCTTCCATTATTCTGCCGCCATCCTCTTTCTTCCGAAACTCTTCTACTTCTGTGTATATCTGCCAGGGGCCCCTCACTCCCTCGCTCACATTTCTTTCCCCTTCATTTCAGTGGAATGGTTCCCCGTGATCCCCCGCCACCTCGGCTGAGATTTGAGGGGAAGACCTGTCCCCTCTCCTGAAGCTGGAGGAATTGATTCTGCCAGGTAAGTCAATCTGACTCCCAACTACAGTTAAATATGTTACTTTTATTGAGGTTAATGGAACATCAGCTTCTTTATTTGCTCTAGTTCTAGGAACCCAAGGCAACCAATCAGCTGGTAGTGTTGACTGTTCCTTTGTTTCTAGTGGGAACCTTCCTAGAAGAGTTGGGTTTGGTAACGCACCAAAGGGAGGGCCAACATCATATCAATGTCCTTGGTTTGGGAATGAGATGTTGGATTGCAGGTGCCCTCATACTTTTGACTATATTTACATATAGTGTAAATATTTAATTCAAGCTATGTTACTATATATTATATATAGAATCCCAACAAAAGGAACAATTAAATGAACATCATTATATATCATGTGACTGATAACTGCCCCCCCAGTGGGACTGGGCACGAGCTTAATAAGCCTTTTTGCATCTAATGAAGTATCTGATACACACAAAGCACATACAGTAAAGGAGACAATTAAATGTATCTTGTTGAAATTTCTGGGAGCTAATGGATTGGAGGAGAGCATCGTCCAATCAGCAGGCTGCAGCAGAAGAAGGCAAATTTGAAGAGTAAGGGCAAAATGTGAGGGAATTCCGGTATAGTCATCGGACTGGACCTTTGGCAGGATGGAAATGTAATGCATTTTTTGGATCCTTAAAGGGGTGGTTCACCTTCAGGTTAACTTTTAGTATGTTGTAGAATGACCAATTCTAAGCAACTTTTCAGTTGGTTTTCATTATTTATTTTTTATAGTTTATGAATTATTTGCCTTCTTCTCCTGACTCTTTCCAGCTTTCAAAAGGGGGTCACTGACACCAGGACTGGACTGAGAATCAAAATAGGCCCTGGCATTTCAGGTACACAGAGACCCAATCTGCCCACATAGAGGCCCAAACAGTCCCCACCAGCCCACTTAATACTGACTTTCTATGGCACCTTATAGCAGCCCCTCTGGCATTTGCCCTAACCCACAGATTGCCAGTCCGGGCCTGACTGACACCCTCAAAAAAACAAATCCTCTCTAAAGCTGCACATTTATTGTTATTGCTGATTTTTATTATTCATCTTTATTTCCTGACCCTATCCTATTAATGTTCCATATTCTCATTCAAATCAATGCATGGTTGCTAGGGTAAATTGGACCTTAGCAACCAGATCGCTGACACTGCAAACTGGAAAGCTGCTAAATAAAAAGCTAAATAATTTAAAAACCACAAACAATAAAAAATGAAAACCAATTACAAATTCTCTCAGAATATCACTCTCTACATCATACTAAAAGTCAACTCAAAGGTGAACAACCCCTATAAGCACATTGGAGGTTCTTGGCATTAACAGCCTATTAACAGACTATGAGAGTTGTGCAATGTCAGCCTAAAATAAAACTGCTAAAAATCTGTAGCACTTAGTGCAAAGTGCAAACAATAGACACAATCAGTAACTTTTTTACACATTACCCCCTGCCTTCCAGTCTAAATGAATAGTCTCTGCGCTCTGTTTCAGAAAACATAAGTGCTGCCTACGTTTAGCAATGCTGAATTCATGAGGAGTGGCCTGTACAGGCATCTAGATGCCCCTCTCCCTAACTTGCTCAACATTCAGACCTCATTCATAATATAGCACCTTGTGTATGGCAGTCAGTAAGGAAAGGGCTGCCCTGCACCCGCCAACACTCTGCCCTTAGTGCCTTCTCTGCATGATCACTAAGGACTGTGAGTTCTCCTGTAATGGGACAAGAGAAGGACATCAAGCCTGTCATGGGAAAAAATATTTTTTTTCAAAATGCATCAGTTAATAGTGCGGCTCCAGCAGAATTCTGCACAGAAATCACCTTCTCAAAAGAGCAAACAGATTTTTTTTATATTTAATTTTGAAATCTGACATGGGGCTAGACATATTGTCAGTTTCCCAGCTGCCCCTGGTCATGTGACTTGTGCTCTGATAAACTTCAGTCACTCTTTACTGCTGTACTGCAAGTTGGAGTGATATCATCCCCTCCCTCCCTCCCCCCCCCCCCCCCCCCAGCAGCCTAACAACAGAACAATGGGAAGGTAACCAGATAACAGCTGCCTAACACAAGATAACAGCTGCCTGGTAGATCTAAGAACAACACTCAATAGTAAAATCCAGGTCACACTGAGACACATTCAGTTACATTGAGTAGGAGAGACAACAGCCTGCCAGAAAGCAGTTCCATCCTAAAGTGCTGGCTCTTTCTGAAAGCACATGACCGGCAAAATGACCTGAGATGCACCTACACACCAATATTAATAACTAAATACACTTGTTGGTTCTGGAATGACATTTTATATTGTAGAGTGAATTATTTGCAGTGTAAACAGTGTCATTTAGAAATAAAAAATACATCATAAAAATCATGACGGAATCACTTTAAGTAACCTGGGTTTTGTTTGCAGGGTGTCGGGTTATACAGCAGTCTGTGATACAGAGTCTGTGCAGTTCCATCTCCCATCGCCAGAAATGGTGGAGAAAGAGGGTGAGAACTTACTTGTACTGATTTCAGCCACTCATAGTAACATAAATAGTAACATAGTTAGGCTGAAAAAAGACACACATCCATCAGGTTCAACCTTTTAACTTTTTTTTTAACTTCATAGCTGCCAGTTGATCCAGAGGAAAGCAAAAAAAAACCCCATCTGAAGCCCCAATTTGCCTCAGAGGGGAAAATGCAATGGGACCAGTCCCTGGATCAACTTATGAGCTATCTTCCATAACCCTGTATTCCCTCACTTGCTAAACACTATCCAACCCCTTC
>CM044444.1:101362058-101376550 GCA_024363595.1 Xenopus borealis
TTTGCTCTTTTGAGAAATGGATTTGAATGCAGATTCTTCTGGCACAGCACTATTAACTGATGCATTTTGAATTTTTTTTTTTTCCCATGACAGGATCCCTTTAAAGATGGGCAATCCCTTTCAAAGGCTACCAAATCACTTGGCTATTTCTAATAAAAGTTGATTTGCACAAAGTGATCATTGCAATAATCCTTCTGACTGAACTTTCTAGTGGTGTCCATGATTTTCAATGTGATCTGAATCCTTGTGCCGGGCGAACTGAACCAGAATCCTAATTTGCATATGTTAATTAGGGGCTGGAAGGGAAATCACGTGACTTTTCATCACAAAACAAGGAAGTAAAACATTTTATCCCACTTTTTCCTTTCATACCCCTAATCTGCATATGCAAATTCAGGTTTGGTTCAGTATTCCCCAAATCTTTTATGTAGGATTCTTCCCTGTGTTAAACTAAAACTTGCTTCTCTATATCATTGCTTGCAAGGGGATTGTTAGGTCTGTTCCTTGGATGGTGGCCACCAGCTAGAGCTAAGTTCATATTTCCATCATTTCCAGGGTCTAATCATTCATGGTAAGACCTGCGTGACCACAGAATCAATACAGCTTTTTGTTTCAGTGAAATGTGATGACCCATATCAGCCATCGACGGAACCTAGGACTGCCAAAAGGCTAAAGGAATCTGGGTTGGAACAAATAGTTGATTCTAATACTATCAGATTGGAGCAGATCCTTTCTTTTCTCTATGATTCAAATCATATATTTGTGGAACATCCCATCAATAAAAAACATACATGTGCTCAGCAATAGATGGAAAAAACATCTCTGGGTTAAATGTTCTCCTTCCAGGATCTAGTAGAATTGAGTCAAAGACAAATGGACATTTAGAGTTTTTCTTGACTTGAGTCAAAGCCAACTAGACATTTAGGGGGTAATTTAATAAAAGGTTCTAAGTTTGCCCAGGAGCAGTAACTCATAGCAACCAATCAGCAGGCAGCATTTACTAGTCACCTGTTTAAAAGAGAATATTTTATTGGTTGCTATGGGTTACTGCTCTTGGGCAAACTTAGTGCCTTTTATTACATTTGGGGGTTAAGAGTTTTTCTTGAGTTGAGTCAAAGACAACTAGACATTTAGGGGCAGATTTACTACGGGTCGAATTCGAGGGTTTAAAAACCCTCGAATTCGACCATGGGAATAGTTAGGGAAATAAAAATTCTACAAATTCAAATTTGGAGGATTTTTACCGGAATTCGATTGGTCGAACGATCGAATATAAAAATTCGATCAACATTTTTGAAATCCAATTCGGTAGGTTGAAACTGGCGAACTAGGCATTCGAATAAAAACTTCGACTGTCGAATATTCGAATAGATTTTTATAATTTTCATAAGTCACTGGTCGAAGTGGTGTTCAAAAACATTAGAAAATTCAAAAGGTTTTGAAAATTCGATCGAACTTCGAATCCTTCATGTGAATTTAGTAAATCTGCCCCTTAGAGTTTTTCTTGAGTTGAGTCAAAGACAACTAGACATTTAGAGTTTATCTTGAAAATATTTCACCACTCATTCGAGTGGCTTCTTGAGCTCAACTGAAGTGGTAGGGAATGGGTGGTGAAATGTATTCAAGAAAACCTCTAAATGTCCAGTTGCCTTTGACTTAATTCTACTGGATAATATATATCATGACCTGGATAAAGGAGAATTTTCATAGACATTATCCTTACTGTTTTGGTTGTTTGAGATTTGGATGGGCTGAGAGAGAACCAGAATCTGTAATACTTATATGCCTAACCCATTGGTTGGTCAAAGGGAGAATCATGGGTCTCTGTTTCTATATTCCTATTTATACAGGTATATACAGTTTTATATATATATATATATATATATATAATATCATCTGTTTTTTAAAGCTGTTTATTGGGCAGCTTTAAAAATGCAATTTAATGTTTTGTGGAGCAGTTAAAAGCAAACAACCCACTGGGAACTTACCCAGCCTATGAGTCCTATATGTCCTAATAAAAGATTATAATTATAACTAATATTAAAATCAGCTACTGAATTATTGTTTTTGGGTCTCTCCTAAATATACTGAAATCTGTTGGCACTTGGACTGGGATGGGGCTCTTTTAAAGCACAGCCTTTAAATAAGTGCCTACTGGGCCAAAACACATAGAGGTATGTAGTTGCCTACTTTGTGGCCTAAATAAAGTTTACAGTTCTTTTACACACCTGTTTGTGGGATCTGTGAGTGCCTGTCATCTTCTCCTTTGGTTGGGTCTTTTGAAGAGTCCACAATGTGATTTTGTTTTGAGGATTTTTTTGTTACCTAACTTTCCATGAGGTGCAGAGCTATACACCACTTGCACAATTCTCTCCTGAATCAGTGGTACAGGCTGATACATTAGATAGGTATAAGAAGGGGTTGGATGCTTTATTCACCAGTAGCTCCTCCCAGCAGACAGGAGGGAGCCAATGAGATTAGAGGAAAGGAGGGAAAGGGGTGTTACAGGGAGGGAAGTGAATCAGTGGTACAGGCTGATACATTAGATAGGTATAAGAAGGGGTTGGATGGTGTTTAGCAAGTGAGGGAATACAGGGTTATGGAAGATAGCTCATAGTACAAGTTGATGCAGGGACTGGTCCGATTGTCTTTTTGGAGAGGCTTGAGATGGGTTTTTTTTTGCCTTCCTCTGGATCAACTAACAGTTAGGCAGGTTAAAAGTTTGAACTTGATGGACATGTGTCTTTTTTCAACCTAACTTACTATGTTACATAGTAACCCTACCCCTGAGCACATGCATTTGGATATAAACTACCACCAAAAAGGAAAGTGACATCTCTCAAGCTTATACAGGTATGGGATCCATTATCAGGAAACCTGTCATCCACAATTCAGAGAGGCTGTCTCCCATAGATTCCATTTTATCCAAATAATCCAAATCTTTGAAAAGTATTACCTTTTTCTGTGTAATAATAAAACAGTAGTTTGTACTTGATCCCAACTAAGATATAATTAATCCTTATTGGAAGCAAAACCAGCCTATTGGCTTTATTTCATGTTTATATGATTTTCTAGTAGACTTAAGGTATGAAGATCCAAATTATGGAAATAAAAATCCATTATCCGGAAATCTCCCAGTCCTGAACATTCTGGATAACAGGTCCCAGAACTATATACTAAAATAGACAGTTTGTATTTATAAGGAGTAGTGACATGGCACAGCCTACTAACTCTAGGGATTGGGTTGATAGTTTTCCTCAAAATTATCAGAACCACATCGCTGTGTTATTTGTGTACAGAAACAACAGAAACATGGGCCCAGTAGCCACATTCATGTCTTGCACAACGTTCATGTGATTGTCTGTTATTGGCTGGTGTAATGCCCCACATCTCCTCCAGTCAACAGATTATCAGTAACATCCATTATTACCATACATTATCAGTATTTATCTTCAAAAAAGAAACTAAGATACTGTGTTTGGCTCTTGAGAAGCTATTGACTATGTGCTCTTTGGCTCTCAGGCCAGTGACTCATCAGGAGCTCCAGGTTGAAACAGCAGGGACCAATGGTACATCAGGGTATTATTGTGTGCGGGAGTCTCACATCAACAGTGCCAAGAGGCTTCTAGACATCCTCACAGTCTGGTAAGTATCTCTGTGATTGCAGCAATGTGAGCCCAGACATATGATTGATAGATGTGACTTAAAGGAGAACCAAACCCATACTTTAAAAAAAATCCTCCCCCCCGTAGACCCTGCTACGACCTCACTACAGATTGAGGCTTCGTAGTTCACGGGAGCTATCTTCTTCAGTAATCTTCGTGCCTTCTCTTGGCTCTTCTGCAATTCCCGTGAGTTTCGGAGCATGCACAGTTGTCCAGAACTGGGAATTTGCTCCAACTGTGCATGCGCCGAAACTCGTTCAACACACGAAGATTACCAAAGAAGATGGCTGCTGTGAACTCTAACGCCTGAATCTGCCATGAGGGTTGAGAAAAAGTTAGGGGCATTTGCCAGGGTAGCAAGTAGGCTGGGGGGAGCGAGGTCTATGGGGGGGGGGTTTAAAGTATGGGGTTGGTTCTCCTTTAAACCCCAAACTTTGCACAGTCACATTCATACATCTGCCAGATCTCTATGGGATCTATCTTATAGATTATTTGGATCACATGTGCTCCAAACAGCCAAGAGCTGACCAGTTTGTGGCACAAGTAGAACCTCAGCGAGCTAGCTAGAACAATGGAGTACAGTACAGGTAGGAATCAGTTATATCATACGTTCTCACTTGCCCTCATTAGATTGGAAAATCCCAATTTGCAGGACTACTGGAACGTTGTTAGACTTTGGGTCAAATTAGGTCTGTCCTGGGGAGACTGAGGAATGGTCCCCTGATTTTGGGAGAAGTAAGGACTTAGAATTAAAGTCAACAGAAAATGTTATCTAGGATCAGCTATTCCTAGAGATAAAGTCATGGACCAGTTCACTAGTGAACCCAGACATCTATGTGATATATGTGCCTCCAGATCAAGCATTACTAACCGGCGCTCTGTTTTCTTCTTTCCTTAGTGAATGTCCAAGTAGCAAGTTTCTCTCTGTGCAGTGTCAAGGTAACTAGATATTTCACATTTTACAGATCCAGTAAGATAAGATTGAGCCTAGGGAAAAGTACCAGAGATACACATTAATGGGGCGTGGCATATTTTGGGGGTGAATCTGCCTATCTAATTCAACAGGGGGACCCACTTCTGATCTGATCTTGCAGGGGGGACTCTACTGAGTGGAACTTCTGTTGATCTGATCCAATATTGGAAACCTTTGCCGAACTAATAAAACAAGGGACACTTTTGCAGATTCCATTCAACAGGGGAAACCTCGGCTGAACTGATCAAACAAGGGAAACCTCTGCTGATTTTATTCAAAAGGGGAAACCTTTGTTGTTCATTCCCCATTATCATTGGGAATGTTGGCAGTAAATATAAACAGCAAATGAGGATTATGTGAGCCATGAGCTCTTGCATTTTTGTTGGTTGAAAATGTTAAGCTTAAGTACCATGGGAAACCTCTGCTGAACTGATCAAACAAGGAAACCTCTGCTGATTTTACTCAACAGGGGAAACCACCTCTGATTTTAAGCACCAGGGGACATTTTTGCTGAACTGATCAAACAAGGGAAACCTCTGCTGATTTTATTCAACAGGGCAAACCTCTGCTGGTCATTCCCCATTATCAGTGGGAACGTTGGCAGTAAATATAAACAGCAAAGGTAAATTCTGTGAGCCATGAGCTCTTGGATTTTTGTTGTTTGAAAATGTTAAGCTTAAGTATTTGTCTTTCTTGAACATGCTTTGAAGCTAGAAAAATGAAGTACAGTAAAGGTAGGAATCAGTGATAACATACTGTCTTACTTCCACTCATTAGATGGGACAATCCCAAATTGTAGGACTGCTGGAACGTTGTTAGACTTTGGGTCAAACTAGGTCTGTCCTGGGGAGACTGGGGCATGGTCCCCTGATTTTGGGAGGTAAGGTTTGAGAATTAAAGTCAACAGAAAATGTTATTGTAGGGGTGAGCTAACAAACCTTCTACAAACGAAGATCAGCTTTTCCTGGAGATAAAGTCTTGGGCCAGTTTACTTGAATCAATATATGAAACTTCAGCCAATCATTAATAGGACTTTATGCAGACCAGTCAACCTAACCTTTCTGCAAGTAAAGATTGTGGCGGGATTTCTCTTGGGGTTTCAGTGTGTTTATAGGATATACCATTTGGATTGTATTTTGGTGGGCTTGAAACAGTCTCGAGAGCTCAAAACACTGCTCTTGTTGTTTATGGATCTGCAGACTGTGGTCGCAGGAAATTAGCCATTGACAGAATCGTAGGAGGCCAAGATGCCACCCTTGGTCGTTGGCCATGGCAGGTCAGCCTGAGATATGATGGTGCCCATCTATGCGGAGGATCCTTGATTTCCCGTGAGTGGGTGCTGACGGCTGCACACTGCTTCCCAGAGTAAGTAAAGAGTGTTTAGTTGTTTAGTTGTATCCTCTGGAAGAATTCATTTCTCAATTTGTAGTAAATATGCAGCCCCCCTGACCCTCTACAAGTGCAAATAAGTAATGATGAGCGAATTTATCCCCCAGCCTCAAATTCGCTCCGAAATTCCAAATTTCACCATTCACGAAACTGAGATGAACATTCGCCACAGAAAAACACCCATAAGAAAAAACGTCCGTTGACTTTATTGCAGTCGGGGGGGGAAAAATCGCCGTAAGAAAAATAACACCCATTGACTTTAATGCATTAGGAAAAAAAAAATCACCATGAGAAAAAAGTCCATTGACTTTAATACATTAGGACAAAAAAATTTGCCATAAGAAAAAACACCCATTGACTTTAATGCATTAGAACAAAAAAGTCGCCATAAGAAAAAAGTCCATTGACTTTAATACATTAGGACAAAAAAAGTTGCCATAATAAAAAACACCCATTGACTTTAAAGGCAGGGGCACACAGGCAGATTCAAGGAGATTCCTCTGCCTTCCCGCCGGCTATAATGTAAAATCGCTGCGCTTTGCTTTCCAAAGTCACCCAAAGATGCCTCAAGAGGAAACTTAAGGTTTAGTAGCAGTCAGGAAGGTAGTTCAGGGAGATTGATGCCCCGAAGAAGTGGTGATTAGTCACCGGGCAACTAAATGTCCTTGATTCTGCCCATGTGCCCCTTGGCATAAGAAAGAACACTCATTGACTTTAATGCATTGGGACAAAAAAGTCGCCATAAGATAAAATGCCCATTGACTTCAATGCATCGGGACAAAAAAGTCGCCATAAGAAAAAACGCCCATTACCGTTTTTGCAAATTTTCTGTGAAACAGGACAGTTTCGCTTATCACTACAAATAAAGTAAGCATGGGGGGGATGATTGGCTTATAAATTCTCTGAAAAGGAATACGTCTCTATGTTTAATGGGGAAATGTAATACATGGTGCAGTGTTTGCAATGATCTAGTAACCCATAGCAACCAAGTGTTTGCTTTTAAATAAGTGATTAATCGATTCTCCCTGTTGATTGGTTGCAATCTTTTAATTATATTATCCCTGAACAGCTGAACTTCCTGTTTGTCTCTAATATTTATGTTAATATTTAATTGTACAAGCGATGCACTGCAGTGAACAGTCTCTTGTAGGCTGCTCATTAGTTTCCACCTCTGCTTAAAAGACCAGTAACATCAAAAAAAAATTGTAAAAACTTAATTTGTTAGTATATAGAAAAAAAAAACCCACCAAGACAGATTAAACTTTAAAATCACAAAGCCTTTATTAAGAAATAACTTACCAAAACTCTACTTCCGCCCCTCTTCAGAAATGATGACAAGGCAATGATCTATCGTGCGGCGCTTGATTTTCCTTCCTGGCTATAAGGAAGGCAGGGAGGAGAAATCGAGCGCCGCACAATGGATCACCCCATCGCCTTTTCAGAAGAGCAGCGCAAGCGGAGTTTCGGTAAATTACTTCTTAATAAAGACTTTGTGATTTTAAAGTTTTTAAAGTTAATTTTGTCTTGGTGGTTTTGTTTTTTTTTTCAATGTATGATAATTTTTTTTTTTTTATGTAACTGTTCCTTTAATGACTGACTGTGTACTTATCTCTCTGCAGGAGGAATCGGATAGTGAGTCAGTGGCGTGTATTTGCGGGGGCAGTATCCCAGCTCTCACCAAGAGGCAAACTACAGGGGGTTAAAGGCATCATATATCATTCTGGGTATTTACCCTTCCTCAACCCAGACAGCGAGGAGAACAGCAACGACATTGCCCTGGTGCATTTAGCCAGCCCCATCACACTCACAGGTACCTTTTTTTTGTATTGTCTTTGTCCAAAGACTGGTAATCTGTAGACTCAATCTCATAACAGGCATTAAAGGGATTCTGTCATCATTTTTATGGTGTAGTTTTTATTTCTAAATGACACTGTTTTCACTGCAAATAATTAATTCTTCAATATAAAATGTAATTCCTGAACCAGCAAGTGTATTTAGTTGTAATATTGGTGTGTAGGTGCATCTCAGGTCATTTTGCCTGGTCATGTGCTTTCAGAAAGAGCCAGCACTTCACAATGGAACTGCTTTCTGGCAGGCTGTTGTTTCTCCTACTCACTGTAACTGAATGTGTCTCAGTGGGACCTGGATTTTACTATTGAGTCTACCAGGCAGCTGTTACCTTTTGTTAGGGAGTTGTTATCTGGTTACCTTCCCATTGTTAAACTAATGGGCTGCTGGGAGGAGAAGGGAGGGAGTTACATCACTCCAACTTGCAGTACAGCAGTAAAAAGTGACTTTTATCAGAACACAAGTCACATGACCGGAGGCACCTGAAAACTGACAATATGTCTAGCCCCATGTCAGATTTCAAAATTAAATATAAAAAAATCTGTTTGATCTTTTGAAAAACAGATTTCAGTGCAGAACTCTGCTGGAGCAGCACTATGACTGATGCATTTAAAAAAAAAAAGTTTTTCCCATGGGAGTATCCCTTTAAAGAGATACTGACATCAGAAAATAACCTTTTTTTATTATCTATCATACCATTGTCTTTGAATGCTATTTATAATTTTGCTATAAAAGTATTTGCCCGATGCTGGTACATTACTTTTCTTACCCCCATGTTCCTGTATGAGGGGGCTGCCATATTTGTGCAGCAGGAGTCCGTTGGCAGTAGAAGCTCTAACTGTCAGGTTTAGGAACTTCAACTAACAGTTACTTACAAAAACAAATTTATCAGCGAAAAAACGATCAACATAACCTATAGATACATTTTGGGGATATATTTACTAATGGTCGAATTCCGAATTTTAAAAAAAAATTGAAATTCGACCATGGGAATAGTGGGGAAGTAAAATCCTTTGAACGATCCAATATAAAAAATTTGATCAATCAAATATTCTAACAATTTTAATTGATCAATTGAATTTTTTTTTATTCCATCTCAGCTAATGATTCCCAATTTGGTAGCTTGATCCTGGCGAAGTAGGAGGTTGAATAAAAATTTAAAGGGAAAGTTATTTGACCATCGAATATTCAAATAAAATTTTATTCAAATATTCGATGGTCGAATTTGCATATTCGATGGTCGAATTTGCATATTCGATGGTCGAATTTGCATATTCGAAGATTCAAATTTGAATTTATATTAAATTTCGATCGAACTTCGAATTATTCAGGTGAATTTTGTAAATCTGCCCCTTAATGTAGATTCATATTTTGAAAATAAAATTTTTAGGGTCAGTATCACTTTAAGGTATAAGGCTGGAGAGACAAAAGTGGGATTAAAGGGGATCTAAACCCCATATACAATTAAGAGAAAGCTCTTGTGTAATGTGCAATACTTTTCTGATGATACTTGGCTTCTGGTTCTTTTACAGGATCAGAATTTCAATGACCCTGGCTCTGTTACGTAGTCAAATAACCCTTGGGTCACTGACTCTCACACTATGAAATAGAGCTGTTGAGCAAAAAGCCGATATTAGTAGTGCAAAACTGCAAATATCTGAGAAACCAGTAAAAATATGATGTAAAACAAACGTTCTCAGAGAAGCACTCAGAGTATGCTTATGTGCTAAGTTTTAGGCCACTTACTACCTGTTGGAACTTTACACAGGTACTGGTCTTACCCAGGCTGGCTCTAGGGCAGTAGCATCAAACGCGTTTTACACAAACTCTTAAACAAAGGTGTGGGGCTCTGTTCTTTGAGCGAAAATCATAAAGTCAAATAAAGAAATAAAAAAGTTATAATGTGGTCTCAACCCAGGAAAAACCCCAGTCCAAAGGTTACCAGTCGTTTTTGGAGGTTAAAGGGCACCTATCAAAGCCAAAATCTGACCAGTACAAATACAACCTAAACATGTTTAATCAAACTACATATATAGTTTTTTTGAAAAAAACTGCAGGTTTTAAAAAAAATCCCTTCTTTCACTGAGGGAGCCCATACAGGGACCATAACAGTGACCATAACATGCAAAGTCCTGAGTATTCTACCCAGAATGCCTAGCTTTAGTAAACTCTAGAAGTATCAGGAGATTTCCCTGTCTTATCCCCCGCTGATGATGTCATTATGCAAATGAAGGGCACACACAATAACTTCCACAAGGTGGCAGCACTAACACAGAAGTTTGGCAGATTTCAAAATAGCTTAGAAGGTTTATTAGGCAAGCAAGGAATTTCAACTGAGCATGTGCGAGATTTCAGAGCTACAGTTGGCTGTGAAGATATAGGTAGGAGGAGTCAGTGAAGATATAGGTAGGAGGAGTCAGTGAAATCCAAGATGGCTGCCTCAGCTAGAACTGCAGTGGAGATACAGGGGAGATTTTGCGGAAGGTATAGTGAGCTGATCATTTACATTATACAAACAATTCTAACTGTTTTAAAAATCGGATTTCTTGAACTTTCACATTCACAGTGTATTTACTTAGTAAATGATTTTAGTTATGATTGGTGCCCTTTAAGGAAAATACTCATAGCCTATGAGTAAGTGCCCACGAAACGCGTTAGGCTACTGCATATATAGCCTTTGTAGCTTTATAAATACTTGGGCTACTGCTTTACTAGTAGTGGGTCTCCTCCCGTTTGAACTGTCCTTTTACACAAACTCTTCACTCTCAGGTGGGCCTATGCTGTACTGTTGGAAGGAGGGTGCACCACCCTGATTGAGCTCACAGAACTTAATATTTTAAGTAACTTGGGTACCAGTGGTTCTAAAACATTGATGAACAATCCCCAACACTAGGTGAAGCTTTAGATCCCCTTTAAAGGAGAAGGAAAGGTTAAAACTACAGTAAGTAAGCTTCTTCAGAAAGGTCTATATAAATACACAGTAAACCCTCAAAGTAATGCTGCTCTGAGTCCTCTGTCAGGAGAAACACAGCATTTCTTTCCTTCTATTGTGTCACATGGGCTTCTGTATCAGACTTCCTGTTTTCAGCTTAAACCTCCAGGGCTAGGGCTTGAGCATGCTCAGTTTGTTCCTCTCTGTCTCTCACCCTCCCTTTCCCCCCTCACTCCTCCCCTCCCTGCTGTATTCTGAGCCCAGAGCTATGAGTGAGCAGGGAGAGACTCAGACAGGAAGTGATGTCACATCAAGCTAATATGGCAGCTGTTATCCTAAACAAACAGAGAGATTCTGCTGCTGTTTACTCAGGTAGAGTAAAGCATTCTACAGAGTAAATGTAGTGTTATAGCTTGTACTATTGTGGCTGATCTATTGGTAGTAAATTTTTAAAAATTTTGCTTAGGCTTCTGTGAATGGCATGCTACTAGGCGTCCAAGCAGCCAATCGTGATGCTCCAAACCATTATTATGTTTTCATCATTGCAGAATACATTCAGCCCGTGTGTCTTCCTGCTCTGGGGCAACAGATTATAGATGGAAAGATCTGCACAGTCACAGGATGGGGCAATTTGCAATATTATGGTGAGTATCGAGGGGCAAATTATACCCTGCCTATTGCACTTTAGTCCGAATCTGCTGAATTCTACCCCAAGACAAAAGAGTACAATAGGAATAGGTATAAGCTGAAATTCTCTTGGTAGGGTTCTAGGCTGTAAATGTAGTTACAGTTGTTCTCATAAAAGAACAATATGATTTCTTAACCATTTTTCAGAGAATATGAATAACACAACAAATTTTCTTTCACTCATGGTTAGTGGTTGGCTGAAGCCATTTATTGTCACACAACTGTGTTTACTCTTTTTAAATCATAATCACTACACAAACTACCCAAATGACCCTGATCAAAAGTTTCCATCCCCCAGTTCTTAATCCCGTGTATTGTCCCCTTTAACATGAATGACAGCTTGAAGTGTTTTGTGGCAGTTGTGGATGAGGCTCTTTATCTTCTCACACTTGGGTAAAGCTGCCCATTCTTCCTGGCAAAAAGCCTCCAGTTCCCTGGGTAAATTCTTGGGGGTCTGTCTTGTATGAACTGCACGTTTGAGGTCTCCCCAGAGTCAATCAATGATATTGTCACTGTCAGGAGACTGGGCCACTCCAGAACCAGAACTTTATTTTGCTGTAGCCAATGACAGCTCAATGACTTGGCCTTGTGTTTTGGATCATTGTCATGTTGGAATGTCCAAGTACGTCCCATGCGCAGCTTCCGGGCTGATGACTGAAAATTTCCCTCCAGTTGTGATGGGCAATCTGGGAATTTTTCGCGAATTTCCCGAGAAATTTGCGAAATGGTGAAAAATTCGTGAAAATTGCGAAATCGGAAAGTTCACAAAAAAAACGTGAAACTACTTGACTATAAATTCGTGAATTTCTAGCAATTTCACTATAAATTCGTGAATTTCTAGCAATTTCACTATAAATTCGTGAATTTTGAACTATTTCACTAAATTCGTGAAATTCAAACGTTTTCATTATAAATGCGTGAATTTCGAACGTCTTCACTATAAATTCGCGAATTTCTAACATTTTCACGAAAAATTTGTGAAAATCGGAAATTGATGCCGGCGAAATTCCTCTGGCAAGTTTTCACAGCCATTTCGTGAATTTATTAGCCGGCGGTAAATCGCGGGAATTCGTCGCGGATTCAAGCTAGTCGAATAAATTCGCCCATCACTATCCTCCAGTGTTGTTTGTATTTCACCTGAAGTTATTTGTGGGGATTTCCTTGCATCACCAACAATTTCTTCTGGCAGTTGTTTGGTTTGGTTTCAACAGAACCACTAATTTTCCACTTCTTTATTAGAGTTTGAACACTGCTGATTCTCAATTCCTTTGATATTTTCTTCTATCCCTTTCCTGTTTTATAGAGTTCAACTACCTTTTCCCACAAACAATTCTTTTACTTTCCCCATGACTTAGAATCCAATAAAAAAATATGGGAGCAGCACTGGATGAAAGATACAAGGGTCTGTCAGGAGAACGTCATTGACCTTTTATACACACCTGTTATATATAAAGAACCATGAAGAACATGGATTCGCCATTATTAGATAAGCTTACTGTGTTTTTAGATGGGTCCGGTTGCTCATGCCCCAGACCTTCAGCAGAGGGGAGCAAAACACTTGGGAAATCAAGATGAGGCAGGCCCTACTCCTGTACTCCAAAATCATGAAATTAATGAAATCCAGGAGCAAAAAATCATCAAAAATACAAAAATCTTTATTTTACATCATGTATAAAATAGCATGACGCGTTTCGTGTCTTAAGACCATATCATAGGCTGAATTTGTTTACAACAATTATGTAAATTACATAATCATGTTTTTAATTGTTTTATAATGTATTTGTATACTCAATGTATTTTACTGTAGAACCACTAGGGGCAACAACATTTACTTTCTGTCAATCAAAGTCGACACCTCCCCTAGTTTATGTTCATTGGTGCTTTTTCATTTAAATATAACCTGTTTGTTGAAAACAAATTCAGCCTATGATTAAGTGCCTTAAGACACGAAACGCGTCAGGCTTTTTTGTACATGATGTAAAATAAAGATTTTTGATCATTTTTGGCTCCTGGATTTAATTAATTTCATGATTTTGGAGTACCGGAGTAGTGCCTGCCTCATCTTGATTTCCCAAGTGCTTTTATACACACCCACTAATTACAAGCAAACAGATCACAGGTGAAAAATGTTTAAGAAATCCTAAATTCTGCCAGGGTATGTAAACTTATTATCACAACTGTATATAGTCCCTGGATTCACTGCTTGGTACTGGTATCAGGATACATGAATGGAAGAAGGAAACTGACCAATGGGACTTTCAGATACATAAGAATGTTTCTGATTGGCCAATACAGTAAATGAAAACAATAAAACCCGTACAAACCCTGGCTCTTGTCCATAGGCCAGCAATCAGAGATACTACAGGAGGCGTCCGTTCCCATAATCAGCAGCTCTGTGTGCAACCAGCCCGAATACTACATGAATCAGATCACAGGGAAGATGTTCTGTGCGGGATACGCAGAAGGTGGGATCGACGCCTGTCAGGTAATTGGCTTCGACAAGAGGGACAAGGAGTAGGGTAGGACCAGGTCATTGGAGGGAGGGTGGACAATTCCAATAGCAAACGTAAAGAATATGGAGCCACATTTATACAACATTAAAGAGGTTGTTCACCTTCCAGCACTTTTTTCAGTTCAGTTGGTTTCAGATTGGTCCCCAGAAATAAAGACTGTGACTGTTTTATAATATTGAAGTGTAAAGTGTAATTTTTAACCTTCTAAAGCAGCTCCGGGAGGAGGGAGGGTCGCTGACCCTTTAAACTGTTCTAAATAGTAATAAGACAAAACAGAGGCGCCAAAAGGATAAAATTAGCTAAAAACACTTAAAAACCCAATGGGTAATTCAGAGGAGGTAGTAGTGGACTTACCTCCTCCAAGCAGACACCAACGAAAGTGGTAATTTTCTGTAATAGTTTATTCAAAAAAATAATTTTTATTGAGTGTTTTTAGCTAATTTTATCCTTTTGGCGCCTCTGTTTTGTCTTATTACTATATCGAG
>CM044444.1:101396354-101423962 GCA_024363595.1 Xenopus borealis
ATTGACAAGCGGAAACTTTAGCCTCCTGCAATAAGTTCACTATATAAAATAGGACATTTTGGGGCATATTAATTTTTAGGGTATGGTTCTCCTTTAAGTGGTAAGGGACTTTGAGTTTATGCACCATGCCAGTGATTTTAATCACATATAAGGGTATCCATGTACGGTTCTCATTGCATTTAATCAAACTGTCAGGTGCTATATTAATCCTGAGAAAGTATTAGGTGATCTACAACTAGGGTTGCCACCTTTTCTGGAAAAAAATACCGGCCTTCCTATATATTTATATATTTTTTTCCTATTAATAACATTGGGATCAGTCATCATTTTTAACAGCCAGTAAAATACCAGCCAGGTGGCAACCCTATCTACAAATGAGGATTATGAGATGAACAAAATCATGAAGCTGCTGCTTGTACCAGTGTTCCTTCCATGGGATCCGATTCAGAACATGTGAAGTTGAGAAACTAGAGAATACTGCACTGTCCCAGTCCAAACCCATGCAAGGAACACCTTGGCACCAAAGAAGTAAATGAGGGATTTGCAGTTGGACCTGGATTTTATTATTGAGTGTTGTTCTTAGATCTACCAGGCAGCTGTTATCTTGTGTTAGGGAGCTGTTATCTGGTTACCTTCCCATTGTTCTGTTGTTAGGCTGCTGGGGGTGATATCACTCCAACTTGCAGTACAGCAGTAAAGAGTGAATGACGTTTATCGGAGCACAAGTCACATGACTTGGGGCAGCTGGGAAACCGACACTGCAAACTGATTTCAAGGATAAATAAGACTTTGGTGACAGTGTGAAAGGGATATTCTTGTGACTGATTAAGTTGATTTTTATTAGCTTGTTATTTTTTTGTACATTGCATCTAATTGATTGTAACATACAATTTTATTTTCCAAATTAATTTTTTTTTTTTACACATTTTAGGTTAAAAACAGCCATTTGTACTGGTTATACATACCATTTCAGGCATTTTTTATGTAGGAGTGATCACGGGGTGGCCAGTAAATATGCCACTGACTTTCATAGCCAGCTCATGTTCTTCTGATGAAGTTGATTTTTATTTAAGGTGGGTGATGTGGAAAAAGTTGTACAAAAAAAAAGCCTATTAGACTTATTTTTATTACACAAGTGTCACCCTTCTAGTGCATTAGGGTTCTAGAAGTAACCAGCTACTTGCATGCAGTATATACACTCACAGAAAGTGAATCCTGAGTGTAAGTGCATGGGTGCATTCATTTGGGCACGTCTATTACCCCTGTTTCCAACCTGCGTGTGGCTAATCTCAAAATGAAGTGCTTGAGATTAAAAAAATTAAACCCACTTTGCAAACATTGTGCGTGGAACATGAACCCCTCCAGAACTACTGCAACCCCATTCCCTAAAACAGCTCTGTCTGTACAGTTGTGCAGTGGGTTTGAAGGTGCTACGCTCAGTTCACCTCCTGGCCCTATCACTAAAAAGCATGTGCATTATATAGTGAATAAAGTACCCCCTCTTGTAAAATATAAGGATATTATAAGATACCTCGGAGTTTCATGACCATATGACCATATTTTATACAGGTCATGGAACTCCGAGGTAACTTCTAATATCCTAATATTTTGCAACAGGGGGTACTTTATTTATTATAATACACAAGTTTCAGTGAGTCATGTGATAAAAATGACATCAGAACTCACCGTTTATAACTGATGACATCAGAACTCACCATTTATAAGGATATAATTTACAAGATATTCACAGCTTTTGTGTATTATAAGGTGATCTAGTCCTTGCTTCTAGTACCCATGCTCCTGGTTGTTGATGGTGGTGATTAGTTAAAGGTGAAATTGTTCACCAGGATTCACCACGAAAGAGACTCTAATGTATAGAGGAAAAAAAAATGGTGGTTTGGAAAAAGTTGTGCAAAAAAAGCCTATCGACAAATGCTTTTGGAAACTTTTTGCTTTTTCACAAATTCTGTGATGGCAAATGGTTCAGATTTGCTCATCACTTACCAGGGGACACAATGCCAACATAGAGTTTCAAGAACAACCTTTTACTGTTTATAACAGGGCCACATACTGTATGTTGCAGTCCCCTTAAGGTACATTGTGACCGAGAGTTCCAATAAAATGTATTTCGTTCAGTTCTTGGTCTTGTTTCTTCCTTTATATGTGATGGTCATATTGATAAAAGTTGTATGTGTCACCTATAACAAACAGAGTAAGATACTCTGCAGTTGGATACATATTATAGGGGGGCTCCTTTTGCCTAGAAGATGTATTAGAGCTCACTCTATTAAACTCACCAGACATCATGTCTCTCTACATGCAGCAGTTGGGTGTCAGATATTCATTGACAGTTACATCCAATATATCTTATAGGGGGGCTCCTTTTGCCTAGAAGATATATTAGAGCTCACTCTATTAAACTCACCAGACATCATGTCTCTCTACATGCAGCAGTTGGGTGTCAGATATTCATTGTTACATCCAATATATCTTATAGGGGGGCTCCTTTTGCCTAGAAGATGTATTAGAGCTCACTCTATTAAACTCACCAGACATCATGTCTCTCTCGATGTAGCAGTTAGGTGTCAAATTCTCTAATTACTTGGTTCCCGGTTCTCTTCCTACTTTTGTAACTGCTTCTTCTTTGCTAACAATTTGTCCTAGTTGTGCTTTAGGGCTCTGTACTTGTTTTTACTGCTCAGTCTTTAGAAGATAGTATCTCTTCATTTTTAGCCCTAAATATCCCGACTAGACTACTGTAACCTCCTGCTAACATATCTCCCAGACTGATAAGCAGCTGCAATATATGTTCATGGGAAATGTCTTGTTCCCAAACTTTAGGGGCCCAGTAGAGATCTTGCTGTGGGGCCCAATATTCGGTCATTCCAATGCTGAAAAGTTCATGTAAAAGATGGTCATACATACAAATAAATATAAACATTTCTATAATATTTAAATAGTTCAATTAATTAGCATGTGCTAATTAGTTATTGGGGATCAGTAAGTTTAAACCTTACCCACTAGTGATGGGCGAATCTACCCCGTTTCGCTCTGCCAAAAAATTTGCAAATTTCCAGCGAAATTCGCAAATTGCCGAAAAAAATCGCGAAACGAGTTGCGGCACGTTTTTTTAAGCGAATTTTCGCTGGCGTTTACAAATTTATTCGCCAGCGGGAATTTGCAGCGAATTCGCCCCTGATGAATAAATTCACCCATCACTATTACCCACCCTACCTGCCCCATCACACTGCTCTGCCTTCTTATTGCTTAATATGAAAGTTACACAAGTTTCAAACAAGTTGTAATTGGCGCCTCCTTTTTGTAAAGAAAAACCTTTATTCCATTTTCTTAAAATTCCATTTTTGTAAACAGTTTTTTCATACTTCACCATGGAGTTTTTATCACTACATTATTTTATATTTGTATTATTTTATATGTATTGTAATACCTGTATAATCTATTTTAATGTAATTTTGATTACAACATTGATAATAATAATAAAAATAATAATAGCTGTTATTGTTATTGATCATGAATATTATTATTTTTAATATTTTTATTCCATCTGTTTTATTATTTTATAGTATTAATTTTTTTTATCAAGTGCTATCATGGAAAACTGCATTTCTGTAATAGGAAATTCTACTGCCTATTGAATTGAGTCCAGAAACCATAGATGTCTGAAGTTTTACTTGTCCACACTAAAGAATCTAAGAGCTTATTAACCAAGTCAAGCTAAACCGTCATTAGGGAGAGAACCCAACTGTGTTTGATGCAGTTGATCCGTGTTGTTTCTTTGGTATAACACAGACACATGCAGCAGAACTTATAAACAAATCCTATAAGATGCTGCCCTGTTGCTTCTGATTAGGGATGCACCGAATCCAGGATTCGGTTCGGGATTCGGCCAGGATTCGGCCTTTATCAGCAGGATTAGGATTCGGCCGAATCCTTCTGCCTGGCGGAACCGAATCCGAATCCAAATTTGCATATGCAAATTAGGACCAGGGAGCTAAATCACGTGACTTTTTGGCACAAAACAAGGAAGTAAAAAATGTTTTCCCCTTCCCACCCATAATTTGCATATGCAAATTAGGGTTCGGATTCGGTTCGGTATTCGGCCAAATCTTTCGGGAAGGATTCGGGGGTTCGGCAGAATCCAAAATAGTGGATTCGGTGCATCCCTACTTCTGATAATCTAAGATTAAATTGTAGTTGAACAACTGCATTGCCTCTATGAGAGGAAGAGAAGAACCTGTATATAGGAGGTCTTAAACAGGTTGGTCAATATCAAACAATGCTTTTTTCCTGAGCAGCAGCGTTGTTTTTTCACATTGTGGCTTCTTCTTCTTTTCCAGAACTGTCTTCTTCATTCTGTTCCGTTGTGGCATCTACGTTCTTCCCCGGAGCGGCTTCTTCAGTTTTTTTTTCACATTATGGCTTCTGCTTCTTTTCCAGAACTGTCTTCTTCATTCTGTTCCATTGTGGCTTCTACGTTCTTCCCCGGAGAGGCTTCTTCAGTTTTTTTTTTTCACCTTGTGGCTTCTTCATTCTTTTCCCGAAAGGTCTTCTTTGTTCTTTTCTGGAGAGACTTCTTCGTTTTTTTCTGTCTCTGTGTTTTCGTTCTTCTCTGGAGCATGCTTCCTCGTTCTTTTCTGGAGTGGTCTTCTTCATTCTTTTCCATTGCTTCTTCAGCAGCACGACTGGGCTCCCTTAGAACCTGAAATTTTCCAGGCCCGGGTCATCCCTGTGCCCCCCTGATTGTGGCCCTGACTTATGGTATCTATTTTATGATAGGGCGCACATTATCCAGAAACCCATTAATCCAGAAAGCTCTAAATTGCAGAAGGCCATCTCCCATAGACCTCATTTTATGCAAATAATGCAAATGTCTAAAAATGAGTATAAATGCTAAAATAACCAGTTCTTGAACTTGATACCAACTTAGATATAATTAATCCTTTTTGGCAGCAAACCCAGCCTATATGTTTGAACTATCCTATTACTGGGAAAACCCCAGGTCCCACGCATTCTGGATACCAGGTCCCATAACTGCAATATCGTTGTTTTGTAGAGGTATTATTATACATTAAATATCTCGTAACTTGGACAATGTTTAACCCATCTCAATAACACACAGCAAACAGATAATTACTTACATGACTCTAACTTGAATGGACTCATCAAAGCAAATTTTTCTCAAATTGGTTGCCATGTGTTAATACTCCTACAGAATAGCCCCCTTACTGTATAATCCCAAACACAAACCAAGTGTGAAACCAGCAGAGCTATAAAGAATGTCAGTAGGAGTATCTTCACTAAATATCCCCCTGGTTTTGCAGTACAACGATTATCATTAAAATAATGTGGCACAAAGATGGTGCTTCCGTGCCAGTCAGTAATTAAGTTCCTCAGAAAAGAACAAGAGGCAAATAACCCGGGTGAGACTCTGGAGCTTTGCTGTAATGTTGGCACATTCCCTGGGCCCTCTATTCTGATGAATATAAGTCCTGTTCTCTATCTGGGACTCACACAATGAATCTCTGAGAGTCTATTGTGTCTGCTGAAGGTTGAGGGGAGGGAGGACTGGGTTAGTGTTGCACTGAAGGGTAAGGTTCCATCAATATGTATCTGTGGGCTACACAAGTGCTTCCTTTCTCCTTACCCCTCCCCCCATCACATTAACCCTTGGAATATTTCACATTGAGCGAGACATACTATGTTAAGAGTTAATTGACAATTATGAAAGTGTGACTGTGCCCCAATTTAAAATATAAACCATGTAAATGACCTGAAAGAAACGTCATAAAACGACCTCTGTACTCTAAAAACAGTGGTTCTTATAAGTTATCTCTGTCCTCATGGGCCATAAACAAACTTAGGGGCTCAGTAATTTGGACAATCGGAAAACTCTAGAAGAAAATAAATGTGAATGTTGTGCGCTCAATAAGAACCCAATAAGTACTTTTTATTTGTGGGATAAAAAGGGGCAGGTAACCCACAACATAAAAATGTGTCTATAAGGGGCAGATTTACTATTGGTCGAGTTTCGAATTGAAAAAAAATCGACCATGTGAATAGCTAGGGAAGTAAAATCCTTCGAATATCGAATTCGAAGCTTTTTACCGCTATTCGAATATTCGAACGATCGAATAGGAAAAATTTGATAGTTCAATTAAATAATTGGATCGATCGATTAAATGTTCGAATCGAACGATTCCCTTTGATCAGATTTTTCTTATCCGTTCACAAAAAACTTTAAAACGCCTATGGGAGCTTCCCATAGGGATTTAAAGAAATTTGGTAGGTCCAAGTTGGCGAACTGGCCTATCGAATATTTTTTTTTTAAAGGGGAAGTACTTCGACCATAGAGTATTCGAATATTCGAATACAATTAAATTCGAATTATTCAAATCGGTCAAATTCGATGGTCGAAGTCACCTCATTTGCATATTTGAAATTCAAATTCAAATTTTTTTTTTAAAATTCAATCGAATTTCGAATCCTTCATTAGTAAATGGGCCCCCGTGTGTGACTTTCTGTTGGGTATTACCAAGGCTGTTGATACCATTGTTCTTTTTGTTTTTTGTTTTTTTGTGGATGACTTTATGTAATTGTAGCTTTGGTCCAATATATAGATATATATTTATATATGAGGCTTGTATAGCTTTTATACAATGGCTCGCTGAAGATGTGTGGAAGTCTTCTACTGAGTCCATTTAAACTGAAAAACTTAGTCCTGCTCAGTTCCCAACAGATACTTTACTGAGTTTATTATATTTTTAGAATTATTTGTTCCAGACTTATGTGTCCCCTTAAGTAGAGAAATGAATGTCCTTTCTGAATCTGCTTCTTTGTTGTTTGTTGGCCTGACTTGGATATGTTTATACTCCTATATATACATCTCCTTTGTAAAATATTGTCCAATTTGTCTTGAAATTGGTTGGAACCTTGGCAGCCTCTCATATCATCTCCCATGGGGAGAGGGGTCATCTTTGTAAGCCAAGTTTGGAATGAATCTAATTAGACGGCTTGATTTCATTTTTTCCATTCCCCAGACAGTAGTATGAGGTATAGTCAGCTATCCTCTTGGCTGCATAAATGCACCAAACTACACGTTGGCATATCCAACTATACTTATTGCAGGAGATTTTTGAGAAGAGGGTAAATGGTCACCTGTCCAGAGCTGAAGTCGTCAGACCAGTTGATGTATCCAAGGCTCCGTATTGTTTCCTCCAGGACTCCAGGCAATGTCCCCATGTGTGGAGGCCTCTCTTCATCTGGAGATGCTTGTGGCTTTGGAGTCTAGACTGTATAAGTGGCTCTGAAAGCTTGGGAGTAGTGATGGGCGAATCTGGGGCGCTTCGCTGAATTTTTCACAAATTTCCCGAGAAATGGCGAAAAATTTGCGAGAATATAAAAATCTGGAAATTCACTAAAAATTCGTTAAATTTTACCGTTCTCACGAAAAATTCGTGAAATTTGAACTACTGCACTGTAAATTCGTTAATTTTAAGCAATTTCACTATCAATTCGTGAATTTTGAACTATTTCACAACGTTCGTGAAATTCAAATGTTTTCACTATAAATTGGTGAATTTTGAATGTTTTCACGGAAAATTCATACATTTTGAACGTTTTCACGAAAAATTTGTGAAAATTGGAAATTGAAGCCGGCGAATTTTCTCTGGTGAATTTTCACGGCCACTTCGCGAATGTATTCACCCGAGGCGAATCGCATGAATTCAATCACTACTTGGGAGCTGTCACAAAAGGAATTTGGGGCACCACCTTTCCCTGTGTTCATCAACTACAAACATAGATGAATGCAGTAGGCCTTTTAAGGTGTCTGAACTACATATGGACCGGGATTCGTTGAACCCTTGAATCCTTCCAAAAGTTTTGGCCAATTACCGAACGGAATCCGAATCATAATTTGCATATGCAAATTAGGGGTGGGAAGGGGAAAACATTTTTTACTTCCTTGTTTTCTGACAAAAAGTCACACGATTTCCCTCCTCAGCCCTAATTTTCATATGCAAATTAGGATTCTGTTCAGCCAGGCAGAAGGATTTGGCCAAATCTGAATCCTACTGAAAAAGATCAAATATTAGCCGAACCGAATCCAGGGTTAGGTCAGGTGCATCCCTAGCCTGAACATTAGCCTATAGAATTCAATTGTTTGTACCTGCATATCTAATGCTTCAGCTCTACACATCAGTATTGAAAATGAAAAATATTTCCTGCGATAAAGATTGTAATTGCAACATCTATGGCCACCTTAAAGGAGAACTAAGCCCTAAAAATGAATGTGGCAAAAAATGTCCTATTTTATATAGTGAACTTATTGCAGGAGGCTAAAGTCTCAGCTTGTCAATAGCAGCAATGATCCAGGACTTGAAACTTGTCACAGGGGGTCACCATCTTGGAAAGTGTCAGCTCATATGCTCAGTGGGCTCTGAGCAGCTGTTGAGAAGCTAAGCTTAGGGGTCGTCACTAATTATCCAGCAGCAGCAGCAGCAGAAAATGAACTTTCCTGGCTGTAATATAAGCTGTATTAATACACAGATCCTCCGTATAGGCCCACAGTGTCATCAGTTGGGTTTAGTCCACAATCCGTAATCATTGAAGTCTCTAGATCTTGTGTGGAAAACTGAGTGTTGCAAGATAAAATGAAAATGATTCTGCGCCTTTAAATGTTGCTTCTATACACTCCCTGCCAAAGAACACTGGATGGGCGGCCATGGAAAACATTTTCTCCCACAGAGCAAATAAAAGACCCACAATGACCTTGTGATTGTTTGTCCCCAAGAGGAGAGATTTCCCCGTGGGAGACTTGTTCCAAAGATACTGAAATCCCAGATCCCTTGTGCTTCTCTGACATTCCCTGAATGTGTAATAAGGCTCCACTGTGTGTGTCTGACAAAACAGAGCCACCCCTGCTTTACTGAGAAACAACAACTTGCATTTATATCATAGAGATTCTATGGGTCAAAATAGCAGAAATTCTAGAAAAATGATCCTTAGGATAAAGGCATGTAGGAATTTACACAGAAATTTGATTTTTTTCACACACTCTACATCGGATCTGTGCAGCCACTGGGACAGAATGCTCTGTTATACAGATAGCTAGAATCTCAGCTGCCATAAAGCAGGGCAGGACTGCTGCTTCCTATAATGGGGATCAGATCTATGCAGCCACTGGGACAGAATGCTCTGTTATACAGATAGCTAGAATCTCAGCTGCCATAAAGCAGGGCAGGACTGCTGCTTCCTATAATGGGGATCAGATCTGTGCAGCCACTGGGACAGAATGCTCTCTTATACAGATAGCTAGAATCTCAGCTGCCATAAAGCAGGGCAGAACTGCTGCTTCCTATAATGGGGATCAGATCTATGCAGCCACTGGGACAGAATGCTCTGTTATACAGATAGCTAGAATCTCAGCTGCCATAAAGCAGGACAGGACTGGTGCTTCCTATAATGGGGATCAGATCTGTGCAGCCACTGGGACAGTACTACTATAGTTTATATAAACAAGCTGCAGTGTAGCCATGGGGCAGCCATTCAAGCACAGGATACACAGTAGATAACAGATAAGTACTACTATAGTTTATATAAACAAGCTGCTGTGTAGCCATGGGGGCAGCCATTCAAGCACAGGATACACAGTAGATAACAGATAAGTACTACTATAGTTTATATAAACAAGCTGCTGTGTAGCCATGGGGGAAGCCATTCAATCACAGGATACACAGTAGATAACAGATAAGTACTACTATAGTTTATATAAACTGTGTAGCCATGGGGGCTTGTAAACTCAAGCCCCCTAACTCACACAGTTTTCAGACATTGGAGTTAGGGAAAAAACACAGGCCACAAAAGGGCCCAGTCATTACCATCTGCTCTATTATAGGATAGGCTGGCCTGTGACTACCAGTGCTGTGTTCTGCAGAGCCCAGCCATTCCTGCAGGCAGGGCCACCATTAGAATTCACAGGACCCCATGCAAAAATTCTGGGCCCGCCCAGCCCGCAAGCCCCACCCCAGATCCCTCTCAGGGCCCCCCTATAAGTTAAAAAAAACATTGGCATCAGGGAGGTGCAATTGCACCAGGGTCCCCACCCCCTTGGAGCCCATCGGAAATAGTTATGGCAGCTGGTTATCTAGGGGGGGGAATTCAACACTCCAGAATCCGATATATAGAGTTAAGGGCCCGACAGAGGGTCCCAGATGCCCATCCTGTACCAGGGCCCACCAGGGAGTAGTTACGCCACTGGAAAAGCTGGATGTTAAAAGTGGTACAGAAGTCCCATGTGGCACAAATATAATTCCTAAAACTGCCCCCCCCCATACCATTGATTTCTATGTAAACCAAATGTCCAGTATAATTATGGCACAAAAACACATTCATATTGTGTTCTATTAATGAAGCAAAGGAGAGAGAAGGAAAGTGTGTATTTGTTTTACCCCCTGTGGAGACAGAAGCCAAAATGTGAGCCTTTGATGTGTCAGACTTGAACTCATAACAAATAAAACTTATTGTATTCTGGGCCCCACCATAAACATGTGTCTCAGCGGGCTCTGTACTTTCTATTGTGATCAGCCCCACTGTAACAGCCAATGACATCGTTATACTGGCAGAAAAACAAAGTGGCCCCTCCCACCTGTTTGTGCAATTAAAGAGCAACTAAAGTGTAAAATAGAATAAGGGTAGAAATGGTGTATTTTGTATACTAAACATAAACATGAACTTACTGCACCACAAGCCTAATCAAACAAATGATTTATACAAAGTTGGCCACAGGGGGCTGTCATCTTGTAACTTTGTTATACATCTTTGCAAGACCAAGACTGTGCACATGCTCAGTGTGATCTGGGCTTTAGTTGGAAGGTTAGGGCTTAGGGATTGTCACAAATGGTCAAAACAGCATAAGTCAAATAATATCTGCCATAGAAGTCAATACAGCAAGACTGATATAATAATAATCAGAATATACAGACTGCACTGGGTCTGCGGCTACAAATCTACACAGTCGCCGGCTGCTCTACGGGGAAACAAACGAATCTGCTTGAGTTCTGGGAAGTAAGGTGGGGGTCGTTTCCCTGCAGAGCAGTTAGGGGCCGTCTGAAGTTTCCTATCCTCGGTAGTCAGAGCAAGTAAAACGAAGGGGGGATTTCACTGCATACAGTCAGGTTTCTTATAAAAACGGTAGATATTTTTTAATTACAGTAAATTGGAGATAGATTTCTTTTTCATTAAAGAAAGTAAAAATGGGATTTTTTTTATTTATTTTATTTTGCCTTTATATCCCCTTTAATTACAGTTCCATTCATTGTTATCAGTTACCTATGGGAGTCTGCTTTCTTCCTCATTAGACCTAATTTAAGCGTATTATTTCCGGTTACATTGTATCTTAATAAAGACACAAGTCCCTCAGGGTCAACCTGACGAGGGTCCTGTTAATTCTTTATTTATAGGATCCGCCCCCGGTTATTAATGAGTTTCCAGTAACAGTAATAACGTCCTGTACACATTTGCATATAGTGGCATCCAGTTTATCCTGAACAATAACAATTTGGGGAATACAGACAGGAGTTTCATTAAAGGGATTCTGTCTTGATTTTTATGTATATTTTTATTTCTGTTTACGCTGCAAATAATTCACTCTACCATTTAATTCCTGAACCAGCAAGTGAATCTTTTTTAGTTGTAATATTGGTGTGTAGGGGCATCTCAGGTCATTTTGCCTGGTCATGTGCTTTCAGAAAGAGCCAGCACTTTAGGATGGAACTGCTTTCTGGCAGGCTGTTGTTTCTCCTACTCAATGTAACTGAATGTGTCTCAGTCGGACCTGGATTTTACTATTGGGTGTTGTTTTGTTGTTAGGCTGCTGGGGAGGGGAAAAGGAGAGGGGTAACATCACTCCAACTTGCAGTACAGCAGTAAAGAGTGATTGAAGTTTATCAGAGCACAAGCCACATGACTGGGGGCACCTGGGAAACTGACAATATGTCTAGCCCCATCAGATTTCAAAATGAACTGTAAAATATTCAGTTTGCTCTTTTGAGAAATGTATTTCAGTGTAAAATTCTGCTGGAGCAGCACAGATGCATTTTGAAAAGAAATTTTTTTCCCATGACAGTGTCCCTTTCAAGGGTAAGTCTAAGGCTAAAGATGGGACAAGAATCAGCCAATCCCCCGGCTCCTGTGTTTGCACAATAGATTTTGGTGCAAAAATTGTGCAGTTTCTCACAGTAATTCACTATGTGTCAGTATGAGGGTAGAACTACACAGATGATTCAGGTCCGTTTTTGGCAGATCCAACGCCGGGCGACAAGACGGACGCAACAGGAACAAGGTGAAGTAATAGGAAGCCAGATGGCGTCGTAGGGTTAATCCGACGTGACGCGACTGTTGGATGCAGACACAGGTTGTAGCATTTGCGTCCGACAGTCGTGTCGCGTCGGATTAACCCTACGACACCATCTGGCTTCCTATTACTTCACCTTGTTCCTGTCGCATGTGTCTTGTCGCATTTGTCTTGTCGCATTTATCTTGTCGCCCAGTGTCGTATCCGCTGAACACGGACCTGAATTGTCCGTATAGTTGTGCACTAACACAATTGTTTAACCCCCATTTACAAATGCAGCTGCAGTTGTCGTGTCTAGTGATGGGCGAATCTGGGACGTTTCGCTTCACCGAAATAGCGAAAAATTCCCAAAAATAGTGAAATCGGAAAGTTCACAAAAAATTAGTTCGAACTACTTCACAATGAATTCGTGAATATCAAGCAATTTCACTATAAATTTGTGAATTTTGAACTATTTCACTAACTTCGTGGAATTCAAACTTTTTCACTATAAATTTGTGAATTTCGAACGTTTTCACTATAAATTTGTGAATTTCGAACGTTTTCACTATAAATTCGCGAATTTCGAACATTTTCGCTATAAATTCCTGAACTTCGAACGTTTTCGCTATAAATTCATGAATTTCGAACGTTTTCACGAAAAATTTGTGAATTTCAAATGATTTCACGAAAAATGTGTGAAAATCGGAAATTGATGCCGGTGAATTTGCTCTGGTGTATTTTCACGGCCATTTTGCGAATTTATTCACCGGCGGCGAATCGCGGGAATTCGCTAATTCGAGTTTTGAAATGGGGGTAATCGACCCCTTCTAAAAAATAAATGCTCTGTAATGCCAGGGTTGGAAAGCCCTCGTCGGCCCAGATCCAATCCCAGCCTTTAGGTACTGGGACACCCAGTCCATTGTGTAAGGCTACAAATGTATTGTTACTTTTTATTCCTCATCTTTCTATTCAGTCCCTCTCCTATTCATATTCCAGTCTCTTGTTCAAATCACTGCACTCCAATTCACTGCAGCACTCTGTGGGTTTAGTGGTGTATCAATGAATGAATTTATTATCTCCATACATGTGAGCAAAGTAATAAATGGCAACCTTGTTCAAATCAATGCATGGTTGCTAGGGGAATTAGGACCCTAGCAACCAGATGGCTGAAACTGTAGAGCTGCTGAATAAAAAACTAATTAAGTCAAAAACCACAAATAATAAAAAATTAAAACCAATTGAAAAATGTCTCAGAATATCCCTCTCTACATCATACTAACATTTAATATAAATCTGAACCAGGGCCAGGCAAAACCATCTGGGCAACCCAGGAATCCCGGCCAGTCGCGCCGCCCCCTTCATGGAGTAGGAGGGTCCATGAGCGCAGACATGTGTAGAGCCGTGTCCAGCACACGACACCTTGCCCTTACAGAGGCGCAGTCGCGTCACGAACAATTTCTACATAAGTAATTGTATAAAGGGTAATTTACCTTCATTAGTAAAACTGTAATAATGAAAAAAAAAGCACAGAAATATGTTCTGTCATGGGAAAACATGTTTTTTTTCCCAGTTATTAGTGCTGCTGTTTCTCCGTCTCTATGTAACTGAATGTGTCTCAGTGGGACCTGGATTTTACTACTGAGTGTTGTTCTTAGATCTACCAGGCAGCTGTTATCTTGTGTTAGGGAGCTGTTATCTGGTTACCTTCCCAGTGTTCTGTTGTTAGGCTGCTGGCGGGGGGGGGGGGGGGGGGGGGGGGGGGGGGGGGGGGGGGGAAGGGAGCGTGATATCACTCCAACAGCAGTAAAGAGTGATTGAAGTTTATCAGAGCACAAGTCACATGACTTGGGGCAGCTGGGAAACAAAATGTCTAGCCCCATGTCAGATTTCAAACTGAAATATAAAAAAATCTGTTTGCTCTTTTGAGAAATGGCTTTCAGTGCAGCATTCTGCTGGAGCAGCGCTATTAACCCCTTTAATAACCTGTCAAAATTTGTAAAATTAACATTGTAATTAGGGTGTGTGGCCACAAAATGGGCATGGTCAAAGAATTTGCCAACCTTTTTTTTTATTTCCAAAATGTTGGGAGGTATGTGCCCCCCAAGCTTTGCACCCTAGGCACGTGCCTGCTCTGCCTACCGATAGTTCCAGCCCTGATCTGAAAAACCCCTTTAATGGTATATTGTTATAATTACTTATTGCACCCACCCATTAGTAGTATTAGGCCGCAGTGTATTTGGGCAGCCCTGCTGCCGGGCTTATGCACACTCAGTGGGGCTCATTTATCAACACTGGGCAAATTTGCCCATGGGCAGTTACCTATAGCAACCAATCAGTGATTAGCTTTTTGAAGCCAGCTGCAAGTAGAACAATGAATGCAGCAATCTGATTGGTTGCCATGGGTTACTGCCCATGGGCAGATTTGCCCAGTGTTGATAAACGACCCCCACTTTTCTGGAGATCGAGCAGGGAAGGATCTGGCAGAATGAAGGATCTCAGTGTGGATCTGGGCCAGAGGGGCCCACAAGAGCTGGGAGCCCACCGGGATTTTTCCCGGTGTCCCGCCTGCCCAATCCAGAGAACACCTACACCCAGTGAATCCAGCACAAATGTCATTATAACAGCAAGCTAATTATGATAATAATAATATAGCCAAACATAAGGCGGAATTATTCCCATTAAAAAAAATAAAAAAAATGTTCATTCTGATGTGTGGAAAGGGTTAACCCAAACTCCCCCATCTGGATGCAGCTGGCTGTGGGATGTTCCCAGTGGGAGGGGCTGTAGGGCCAGTTCTCACCTGTGCTGTAGGGTTGGAGCCTTGTGTTAAAGGGGAGGGAGATAGAAGCAGCTGAGGGCAGAGCTCACAGTCTGTTCCTGCTTGATCCAGGGAAAGCAACTTTTCTTTTGAGTAAGTAGACTTTGTATCAACCTCTGCATTTGTTTATGCCCTTGGGTTTGGCTTTTGCTGATGTTTTCTTCATTGAGAGAAGGCAGAATCGCTTTTATTTATTCTGTTAATCCTCACGGTTTCAGCTCAAGTGAAACTACCCCCCCCCCCAATCTCAACCCCACCCCAAAGGGTGCAAATCTCACATTATACTGACAATGGGAAATAAGGAAGATCTTTTCTCCCAACAAAATCCTTTAGGAAAACTCACTTAAAGTCTTGTATTGATTGTATTATTCAAATTCATTGCAGCCTCAACCAAAGATGGATCAACATCGAAAATCCATGTTTTCTCTGCTAGTCGGGAGAGAAGGAGTTAAAGGGACGTTTTCTTGTGGCTGCTGAATTCTCTCTAATTCATATAAGAATCAATAATAAGAACTAGGGATTCTTTTAAAGTTAATTGGACATTTGCCTAAATCCCCGAACTCCGTTTCGATGATTTTAGGACAGAGAGGAAGTTTACATTGAGGGTGTAACCTGCTACGTTGTGTATTAATTGCAAGTTAAGTTGTTTAGCTGTGTGCCTGGGTTGCAAAGTTGTAGTTCAGCTAGGTTTAATTTTGCTTTATTATAGGGCTAATAGCACCCGCTCCTGAAATATTCCAATGCTCAGGATTGGTTTACTTGTGGGTGCCCTCCCTATAAACAGAATTGTTTGTCTCAGTGATGAGACATTTAGCTGCATTTAAGTTAGAGATGCATCTTCTGTTGCTGTTTCTTTGGTTACTAAATGTGTTTTATGGAAGCGCTGGAGCAGGAGAAAGCCTTACAATGTGTATATATGGTATCAAGCTATACAGCTGATGGGGCAATGAAAGGGGCTTTCTTCTCACCAGTGAGCTCCGTGGAATTTGGTTGATAGCTGTGAGATGCTTTGTGTGGTTATTGCTTGGTAGAGTTGAGCAGGCATCCTGACATTCTTTATAAAATGCAGTTGTTGAATGTAAATGCATGTTCCTTAGTACTAAATATAATAAAGGGTATGTAAACCCTTAGCTATAGGGGTAAGCTGCTCTGTTAAAAGTCAAGGTGCATCTGGGTTGCGGTGTTGGTGATGACTGAGGGTGAACTGAGTTGTGACTAGAAAGAGAGGTTCCTGTAAAATCATAAAAATATTTGTACCTTGCAAGTGTAAAACCTGAATTTCCACAATGAAAGGGAACACTGGGTCTTTGCCCTCATGTGGGGACTCAGGGATGAGTCACAGAAAACGAAATTCACCTTTAGTAGGTTGAGGCCTGCTCCTGGGCTCCTTTTGTAAGGCTATTGGGGGTGAAAAAAACACAAAAACATAAGGACACACCAAGTATTTTATCTTCTGAATCTAATTGGTTAAACCCATGCCTGGGAGTCATTATCTGTTACAGCTATGGCTGCCATGTTATCAGTGTTATGGGTTATTTATTTTTGCAGGTATCCAGAAACCAGTTATCCAGAAAGCTCCAAATTACAGGAAGGCCGTCTCCCATAGACTCTCTATTATAATGAATTAATCCAAAGGTTTAAAAAATGATTTCCTTTTTCTGTGTAATAATAAAACAGTAGCTTGTACTTGATCCCAACTAAGATATAATTAATCCTTATTGGAAGCAAAACCAGCCTATTGGCTTTATTTCATGTTTATATGATTTTCTAGTAGACTTAAGGTATGAAGATCTTAATTACAGCAAGATCCCTTATCTGGAAAACCCCAGGTCTCCAGCATTCTGGATAACAGGTCCCATACCTGTAATAATAAAAAAGTAGCTTGTACTTGATCCCAACTAAGATATAATTAATCCTTATTGGAAGCAAAACCAGCCTATTGGCTTTATTTCATGTTGTTTATATGATTTTCTAGAAGACTTCAGGTATGAAGAGCCGTTATCTGGAACACCCCAGCTTCTTAGCATTTTGGATAAAAGGTCCCATATCTGTAATAATAAAACAGTACCTTGTACTTGATCCCAACTAAGATATAATTAATCTTTATTGGAAGCAAAACCAGCCTATTGGCTTTATTTCATGTTTATATGATTTTCTAGAAGACTTCAGGTATGAAGAGCCGTTATCTAGAACACCCCAGCTTCTTAGCATTTTGGATAAAAGGTCCCATACCTGTAATAATAAAACAGTAGCTTGTACTTGATCCCAACTAAGATATAATTAATCCTTATTGGAAGCAAAACCAGCCTATTGGCTTTATTTCATGTTTATATGATTTTCTAGTAGAGGGATAGCGAGAGATCAGGAGTGCAGAGGGTACAATTGCACCAGGGCCCCCACTTCTTTGGGGCCTGTCTGAGCCACAATAATGGTTATGGCAGGCGGTTATCAAGGGGGATATTTTACAGCAAACATGCCATCAACACTCTAGCATGCGATTAATAGAGATAAGGGCCCAACAGGGGGGCCCACCAGGGAGTAGTTATGCCACTGCAATAGATACAGAATATTAGTAGATATGAGTATATACCTATATAAAGTAGTATATGCCTATTCAAAATAAGAAAATAAGAAAGGGCTTGTGGAACTGTTGACTCACTGGGAGATTCTCTGGTTGGGTTTCAGTTGTTATTTAATGGGCCCAGTGCTGCAAGTGTAAGAGCAAAACAGAATATTTTTGAACATTAGGAAAACAACTTTTTCCCATGACAGCAGTGTCTTTCTGGGTTCTGCCTAAAATAACAGTAGACTGCAATGTCCCCTCTGGCCGTACAGCTGGGAAGCATTTGAACTCCTCAAGAACATTCCCTCTTCCCTGCCCACATCTGACCCCTAAGCTGCCATACTGCTAACATGAAATGGTTAAACATCTGGAGATCATGGCCTGTGTGGTTGCTTCAGAACATGGAAAAAAATGTTTTAGATGAAAGGCTATTTCTGGCCCCAGAAAGCATTTGGTATAGACCTAAATGTTCCCAAACAGCAGGGTCAAAACCAGGCCCACTCTCGCAATCTGTGCAAATGCCATAAGGGGTTGTCCCTATTAAAGGATATTTCCACCGTGTAATAAAAAAAAAAACTTGTGCACGTGTAGAAAACATTCTGGGCACGCCCTTTGTATGACCACACCCTCTAATTACCATGTCCATGTTACAAAATTTGGCAGGTTGTAAATGTCTGAACACATTTCTGGGAGCTCTAGGGCCACATTTTACTTATTAACTTACTTATAATAGTTTTGCTAATGAAGGTGAAATTGCCCTTTTTAGCTGCAAGTATCCGTTTCCCCAAGAGACCTGCTTACCTGAGATAGTTACAATGGTTTTGTTGCTTATTTAAAATTGTTACAAAAGTATCTAAGTAAGTTGTTGAGTGTTCTGGGCTCTCTGCTGAAAAGCTTCTTATTTTAATTATGTTTCAGAAACTTTGTATCTTGTTCTTGAATGCAGGAGATCAATGAGAAAGTCAGGACATTTAATTACCACCTAAATACACCAGTAAACCCTCAAAGTAATGCTGCTCTGAGTCCTCTGTCAAAAGAAACACAGCATTTCTTTCCTTCTATTGTGTCACATGGGCTTCTGTATCAGACTTCCTGTTTTCTGCTTAAACCTCCAGGGCTAGGGCTTGAGCATGCTCAGTTTGTTCCTCTTCCCCCCCCCCCCCCAGCACTAGAACCCTGCTGCCCATGTGGCTGTTGGGTTCTAGTGCTGGACCCGGCTCTCGCTGAGACAAACACTGGGAACCTGTTACCCAGAAAGCATTGCTGTTTACCTATTTAAACAATCTTTGTAAATGTACTGGTTAAAGAATTCACAACTAGTGATGGGCGAATTTGTCATTGGTGAAAATGCGCTGATGGCCATAAAATGGACGCCGGCGGCAAAACATGGGAACTCGACACGAATTTGATTAGAATAGATTCGCCCATCACTAACTGGTCAGTTTGGAAATCTGCATGGCAGATGGAGGATCCTTGACCCAGAGCCCCTTTTTCTTATTTAGTTTTTGCACAACTGTCATACAAAGATTTCTAGGGCCGCTGTGAGCAGCTATAAAGGAGGCAAATAAAGTGCTAAACTAGATTATGCTCTACCAACAAAACAGTTTTAGTCTAGTGCCATCAAGCAGAGGAGGAGCAGATTGTCGGCTTGGGTTTCTTTGCAGGTTGAGATTTGCTAAAGGTGGCCATACACGGGCCGATAAAAGCTGCCGACAGACTGAGTTGCTAGCTTATTGGCCCATGTATGGGGCCCTCTGACGGGCGATATCTGGCCGAAAATTGGGCAGATTTTGATTGGATGGGACTAAAAATCCCATCGGATCACAGTTGCATCTCTGTGTTGATGTGATTCGACTGCCCGTTTACACTTCATTATGATCTGAACATTGGGCCCTAGTGCCCACGATCAGATCTGCCCGACGTCGTCCACCTCAAGGTGGTTATATCGGGGAAAGATTTGGCAACATCGCCAAACAAGAGGATCTCTTGGTGTATGACCTTAAGTCTGTCAGTACTCTTAAGGTGGACCAATTAAAACTGTGCACAGACTGACTTATTGACCCGTGTGTGGGGCTTCCCCAATAGATGTTGATCGGGCAGGGGTAAAAATCCCATCTGTTAGTTGATGCGGCCCCAATGGCCCACCTCGAGGTGGGCAGATCGGGGAGAGATATGGTTGTTTGGTGAAATCGTCACGTGAGTGGATCTCTGTATACGGCCTCCTTTAGGGCTGGCTGAGCATCAAGGCTCTTCCAGTTCTAGTAACAGTCTCTTACCCTTGTTATAACTTGTTATAGCTTTCTAATTCAGTCCTCTCTATGGGAACAATAATTAAGTGTAAATATCTTGTTGGGGGGGGGGGTGTATGTGACAGGACTTCCCGCTCTAGATCAGCTGGGTGGGGCCTCCTCCCATTTCCTGCTCAGAAACTCTGTCACAGCCACTTACACACAGATATTCTATAAAGTTTAGGGAGAATGGAGGCCTGTGTGCTGGAGCAGCATTTCTGTGGTGTTTCTGTAGTGCCTGTGACTGGGCGTTTGTGTGACTGGAGGAGGAGGAGTCTACCTGCAGGGAAAGGGGTGGAGATTCCTGAGGTAAATACATTTTAGAAGAAAAATAAAAGGAACGCCTGTGGCACCAATGTGCATTATTTTTCCATTGCAGATGGAAATGGAGACTTTGACAAGGCTCTGAAGAACAAATGTTGTACAAAAACTCAAATGGAGTCCTTGTCAAGGCTCTGAAGTACATGTCTCCCCGGCTAGGGTTGCCACCCGGCCTAGCCAGTAAAACGGCTGCCTAAGCCAGGGCTGGTATTACAAATGTAGCTGCCAGTAAATCTGCAATACCCCTATTAAAGGCCCTTGGGCCGCCCCTAATCTGCAGAAATGTTATTAATAGAAATAAAAGCTAAATATATAGGAAGGATGGTATTTTTTTTCCCCAGAAAAAGTGGTAACCTTGGGGCCTGCCCATTAAATCCAGCGCTGGCTGTAACATGCCATAGTCAGTCACTTTTTAAATGGGCTGCTAGGGGGTGTTTAATCTCAGACCAGGCCTGGAACTAGGGTTGCCACCTTTTCTTTAAAAAAAATACTGGCCTTCCTATATATTCAGCTTTTTTCCCTATTAATAACATTGGGACTAGCCATCAAAAATACCAGACAGGCCAGTAAAAAACCGGCCAGGTGGCAACCCTACCTGCAACTAATGCCATTCCCATAATCCCCATGTGAGGAGTCGCTCCTGGCAGTCCTTATGTACTAGTTAGCATTGGTTTTGACCCGGACAGCCAGTTTTTCTAAAGGTTGAATCTGGGCAGGGGGCAGGGCAAGTTAGGGCAGGATTCCCTATGATTGAGCCCCCCTCAGTGTCACAAGTCCTGCCCCCATAGTTAGGGTTATTGTTAATAGTAAAAAAGATGAATATATAGGAAGGCCGGTATTTTTTTTTTTTAGGAAAAGGTGTCAACCCTACCCATAGTGCCACGGCCCAGCCTACTGCCCAGATTCAACCAGCCAAAAGTTGGCAAACCTATTACTGGTTCTACTCATGTTTGAATGTTCCCTGCCAATAAACCTTTCCCTGTGCTCCGGCAATTCCTGTCACGGCACAGTCTGCCCTGGATGAAGAGACAGACCATTGTTTGTATATAGGAGGCACAGGACTCCTCTAGCACATGCAGGGGACTCAGGGTGACACCCCCCCCCCACTAAATACTGACTTTCTATGGCACCTTATAGCAGCCCCTCTGGCATTTGCCAGAACCCACAGATTGCCAGTCCGGGCCTGTTCTGCAGTTATTCTGAGTGACAAGTGTGAACTCGCAGCTACTGATCCTCTATCAACCATAGTCCGAAAAAAAAACTCCCCAACCACAGATTAGCATATGAATGACTGAGACTCTGACGTATATTTGTGTAAGTGGGGAAAATACAGTTCACCACCAAGATCTAAAGGACCCTCTGCAAAGTTTCTCACAATAACTATGCTAAGAGTTAAGCATGCTAACTTCTCCTTTATTTAAAGTGGCAAATACACATTTATACATAATGACTCTGAAGGACAAGAACAACAGAAAAAGAAAGATTAGGCTACACTATCCGTATCTGTCAAGGGTGTGCAAGTACTTCATGTACAGACTTTCCTGGGAGAGAACTGCAGAACTTTGGACTGGGTCTCTCTGGTGCTGAACTAGAACTTTGCTTAGAGCTAAATGCCCTGGCAGAATTTAGTAGAATTGGCTAACGGAGGCAGAGGGACCCTTGTCACATAATATGCTCGACACTGAGAACTGCTGGGGGCTTGTGAGGGAGGCTCGTTGGGGAGAATGAATATGGCTTTGTCTAACGACAACAAACCAAAATGGTTTCCTCCCTCTTAATGTTAATGAGCCCCTGAAAGAACCATGGTTTGTTTCTGTGAGGAACTCCTTCTGGGTTTTCACTGGGACTTCATGGGTTACACAGGATTTTTGTAAGAAATTCTCTGCTCCTCGCCCAAGAGTTGTGTTACACATAAGTGCATACACAAAATCAGCACAGCTGGCCGTACAGGGGCTGACATTTAGTAGTAGCCAAATATTGTTGGGTCTAGAGTTGCCACCTTTTCTGGAAAAAAAAGATATATATTTTATATTTTTGCCCCTATTAAAGGAAAACTATACCCCTAAACAACATAGGTCTCTATAGAAAGATATTGCATTAAAACCACTCGTATGTAAAACCCTGTTTCATGTAAATAAACCATATTCATAATAATATACTTGTTTAGTAGTATGTGCCACTGGGTAATAAAAAATAGAAAATCGCCTTTTTAAAAAAAAAAAAAAAGTCCGCCCCCTGGGATTGTACAATTCACGGTGCACACAAACATACCAAACACACAATACTTGATAGGTCACATGAGCCAATTAACACATTGACAGTGACAGTTGGCAGAGTTGTGTCTTTTGCTTCCACACTTATTCCTGTTACAGTTAGAGTTTTAGTATTTCTGGTCAAGTCATCATGGAAAAAAAAAAGATGTAAAAGGGCAAAAATTACTTAAATATATATCATTTGGTAAGATTCTTTTATATACCACTCTGTTGCTCAAATAATCTTTTTTGGGGTATAGTTTTTGGGGATCACCCACCAGCCAGGTGGCAACCCTAGTTGGGTCAGATATAACATTCCATTGGCCATATGAGCAGGAAAAAGGGCAGGGGGAGGGGCTTGCCAGGCAGTGGGTGGATCACAGGAAGGAATTTGGCATAATTGGTGCCAGCAAGGATGGATCAGGGGTGCAGGCACTTGTGAGTGCATTTTATTGTCATTTAGGCCAAGTTTTACTTGATGGCTGGTCCAGCACCCAGGAGACCAGTAAGCTAATAATTGGGGGGTGCTCTGAGGAAAGCATCTTGATCACTCTGTAGTATAGGTCACCATAATTACTGATGGCATCCCTGCCAGCCAGGACTCTATCTGCAAGGATTCTGTACCTTCCCCTCATAAACAAGTTAATTGGCTATTAATGAAATTGCTTACTATTAGTGATGGCTGAATTTATTCGCCAGGCGCGAATTCCCGCGATTCGCCGCTGGTGAATAAATTCACAAAACACCAGCCAAAATTCGATTGGCGAAAATTCACTGGTGTGAAAATAAAAAAAAGATGTGCGCCTAAAATGACGCGATGCGCAAATATTTCGCTGGACATTTGTGAATTTTTCTGCAAAACGGGATAGATTCGCCCATCACTAGTTACTATAAGGCCTTAGATTGTAAGCTCCACTGGGGCAGGCAGTGATGTATAATCTCCGTTGTTTACGCAGCAATTTCTTTACCCCCCATAGCTTCTGTTTTCTTGGCTGCTTCATTAGTCAGAGCAGACGGCCAGGTATTGTCTATCCTGCTGTAAAGGGATGGCAGGTGTTCTTTGTATTTCTATTGGCTGCTGACCAGCTCCTGTGCAGACGCCATGTGGCCGCGGAAGGGTACGGTTACTATGGGCATCTGGCACACGCTGAGCTTGTCATATTATACAACACTGGGGTCACCAGTTCTAGAATTGGAACCCTATACAAAACCCAGGTGGCATTGGACTCTCACTCCCAGGCTGGGCCTTCACTAAGAGGAAAGGTGAGGGTGTTGTGAAACTGCACCTCTCGCTGTTCTATATACATAGAGGACGCCAGAGGTTCTTACAAACACAATGTAACAAAGGCTTCATTCTGAAATCATACAAATTTGTCAGGTTTGTTGCCGAAAACTGCAACATTTTTTTTCAGATTTGACCTGTGATTATCGCCTGAAAACCCACAAAATCCTTTTATTGTAGGAAACCCAATATATCATGACATCTTCTGATGAGTTAAAGGACCAGTAACATCAAAAATATATTTAAAAAAAAAAATGTTTTAGTATACATTAAAAAAACAAGAAGTTTAAAATCGAAACCTCGCTTGCGCTCCTCTTCAGAAAAGGCAATCGATCGTACAAATTTTAGTTTGACTTTATTTATGATTTATGCGAAACACAAAAAAAAGGAAGGATCGCACACTCTGTTGAATAAACAAGAAAATGTATTCCATGCCAGTTACAAAGAAATGCAACGGCGTTTTGCCCAACGCGTTTCGACCATTGTGGTCTTCATCAGGGGAACAAAATAGAAAAGAAAAAAGGGCAGGACTTTTTTTTTTTTTTTTTTTTTTTTTTTTTTTTTTTTTTTTTTTTTTTTTTTTTGTTTTCTTTTTTATTTATTTTTATACTTAATTTTATTCGTTTGATTTGGTAGTGTATGCCTTCTATCAGATTTTTCTTTTATTTATGATTTAATGGGATCAGGGAAAACTTGAAAAAAATCGAACGAAACCCTGAATTCTTCAACTAATAATTTTTCTAGCTTTTTAAGTTCAAATTTGTAAGATTTTTGCCCGAAGAACCCGAAATAGTCTTATTTTCAGTTTCAGCCCACAGAAACTTTGAAATAGGAAAGGGACTTCTCTCGCTGACTTAGATACAACCTCAGAAAAACCAGATACCAGATTGTAGACTTTGTGCAGCCTCGGGGTGTAATAAAGGTGGCCATAGACGCACAGATAATATCGTACGAAACGAATTTTCGTACGATATTCGGTGCGTGTATGGTGGGAAATGAGCCGACCGACATCGTCAGAGGATTAAGATATCGGTCATCTGGTTGATCGGACTGGACGGAAAATTTTTATCGGATGACTTTGAAATCACCCTGAACATCGGCCATTGTTAGTGCTGAATCGTCAGATACAGGTAGAATTCTATTGTTTCTACCCGTTTATCTGACGATTCAGCTCTACACGTGTGTGTTGAAACGAACGATCTTTCTCGGAAAGATCTTTTCCGAGAAAGATCGTAATTGTTACGTCTATGGCCAGCTTAACCAATAAATATGACAATCCAAAATCATGGAAAGATCTGTTATCTGGAAACCCCCAGGTCCCGAGCATTCTGGGTAGCAGTTCCCATGCCAGTGATATTTTTGTTGTTGTCTGAAGCTGTAACATTCATTTAACCCCTTGCCTGCCAAGCAGATGGCTTCTGTGTGCCCGACAGCAAAGTGCAATCTCTGGAAACGCCTTTTTCGGACTATTCCAACAATACAAGTTCAGGCTCTTGCTCTCTCTTTACTCTTTGTCTTTAATATTTTAAGAAGTGCAGCACCCTCTCTGCCAGTCCTCAGCCCATGCCCCAGGGTGAGGCACAAACCTGTTTATCGTTGGCTCGCAGAGGGTAAGGGAGGGGCTCGATGAGAACATTGAGATCTTTTCGAGTAAAAAAAAGTCAGACTGGATCCTCTGCTCTCATGCCCCAGGGCAGTTTTTGTCTGACTCCCATCTTTCTGTCAACCGAGTAATCTAATAGTTATAATAAAGAATATCCTGTAAATTATACCCTTCTAAACCATGTCTCCCAACTGTCCCTTTTTGGAGGGACAGTCCCTCTTTTTACAGCTCAACCTGCAGTCCCTCCTTTGTACTGGAAAGTCCCTATTTCTCTGCACAGCCAAAAAAGATACAATGTTTCTGACTTAACTGGCTCTTGGCAGAGAGCCCAGAATAGATAATTGATACATTTGTAACAGTTTTGTCCCTTTGGAGAAGAAGATTGACGGCTTAAAGGGCAATTCCCCTTCATTAGTAAAACTGTAATAATACAGAAATGTGTTCAAACTTTCAAAACCTGGAAATTTAGTAAAATGATCATGGTAATTAGGGGGTGTGGTTACAAAAAGGGGCGTGACTATGAAGATTCACATTCATCCATCTCATTCATATTTATTTTGATAAATAAAAAAGGGGCGTGGTCACCAAATCTTTTTGTCCCTCTTTCCATTTCAAGAATGTTGGGAGGTATGCTTCTAAATGGTGCTTTGTGATGTCATTGGTTATCATCGGAGCTTAGTGATGTCATTCCTGTCACATGACTTGTGTATTATAATCCCCTCAGCTTAGTGCTTTTATATGGTCATGGAACACCTTGGTAACTTATAATATGCTTATATTTTACAATAGGTGGTACTTTAATCACTTTATAAATATATATATATATATATATATATATATATATATATATTTTACTCTGTCATTGGATCAACCTGTAAATTCCAAAACTAAAACACTAAAATAATTCTAAAATAAATAATGCGGGTAACCCAGTTAAATCTTAGCATTTTTTTTAGGGATGCACAGAATCCACTATTTTGAATTTGGCCAACCCCCAACCATATCCAAACCCTAATTTGCATATGCAAATTGGAAAGGGGGAGGGTAAAAAAGAGGCGTGCACGAAGTGCGCTGCAAAAATTATTTTAACTTTTTTTTTGTGACGAAAAGTTGCATTATTTTAAGGATTCATCTCAGCCAGGCACAAGGATTTGGCTGAATCCTGCTGAAAATGGCCGAATCCTGTCCGAGTACCGAGCCAAATCCTGGATTCGTGCATCCCTAACTTTTTTTGGGAGGGGTTCATGCCCCTCGGTTGTGATCCAGTAGTTGTTTGGGTCCTCCCTTAGCTCATTATAAAGGTGCAGAGAGAGAGAGAGAGAACGGTTGGCTTTATATTTCTGGGACAGTACAGAGTAATCCCAGACCTTCCATAAATGTGTACATGCTAAATATGTGTATATATTGCCTATTGGCTCGTGGTTGTAGCTTACGTGGGCCTTTAACTAACTAATAGGCCTAAATCACTTGGGAATTCCAGTTCAGAATCGTTGTTATTATGACTTCTGTCAGCGACCCATTCATTTACACCTTCACCAGTTTGGGAGCCTAATGCATTAGGGTAATGCCAGATGGGAAGATTCGAGGAGATTTGTCGCCTGGCGACTAATCGCCTCTTTGGGGCGACAAATTTCCCCGAACGGCTTCCCCCTTCCTTCCAGCGTCTTTAATGTATAATCGCCTGCGTCTCTTCACACGTGGCGCTAGCTTTTCCGAAGTCGCTCAAATCGCAATGCGGCGTGTGAATAGGCGCAGGCGATTATTCATTTAAGTTGCTGGAAGGCAGGGGGAAGCCTGGCGCCAAATCTCCCCGAATCTTCTCATCTGGCTTGAGCCTTACAGACTTCATCACTTTATGCATATCTTCCGAATGCCCTGGTTTCAGCTCAACCCACAGTTCCACATTTCTTAATGAAATGTCTTGAATTCCTCTTTGATCTTCTGCGCTGACTCGACTTCCTCTTTGATCTCCTGCACTGACTTGACTTCCTCTTTGATCTTCTGCGCTGACTCGACTTCCTCTTTGATCTCCTGCGCTGACTCAACTTCCTCTTTGATCTCCTGCACTGACTCGACTTCCTCTTTGATCTCCTGCGCTGACTCGACTTCCTCTTTGGTCTCCTGCG
>CM044444.1:101426044-101449273 GCA_024363595.1 Xenopus borealis
GACTTCCTCTTTGGTCTCCTGCACTGACTCGACTTCCTCTTTGGTCTCCTGCACTGACTCCAGTTTCTAAAACTTAATTAAAATAAAATACTTTTTGGCAGACAGCCCAGAACAGGCAGCAGCTGTACCTGGATACTTTTGTAACAATTTAAGATAAGCAAATATATGATTGTAACTATTTAAGATAAGCCATACTCTTGGGAGAACTGAGACTTACAGCTTAATGGGCACTTTCATTAGCAAAACTGTTATAACACATAAACATGGCACTAAAACTCCCACAAATGTGTTTAAAACTTTCATAACCTGACTCATTTTGTAAAATGGGCAAGGTAATTAGGGAGTGTGGCTTTTTTTATTTTTGTCCCTCTTTTTGTTCTTCAGATGTTGGGAGGTATGCAAATGAAGATCAATCACCCTATCTTGTATAATATATAGATATACTGTATGGAGGCCTTTAGGAAAAGGATTAGTAAAATGGTGATCATCCAGCTTTGAACAATAGAGAGTTAGGCAAGCCTGAAACTGTTCCTGTGTGAACGGCAACTAAAGTGTAAAATATAATTATGCAAGAAATGGTGTATTCTGTACACTAAACATAAACATGAACTTACTGCACCACAAGCCTAATCAAACAAATGATTTATGCTTTCAAAGTTGGCCACAGGGGGCTGTCATCTTGTAACTTTGTTATACATCTTTGCAAGACCAAGACTGTGCACATGCTCAGTGTGATCTGGGCTAAGCTTAGGGATCGTCATAAATGATCAAAACAGCACAAGTCAAATAATATCTGCCAGAAGCTGATACAGCAAGACTGATTAATAATCAGAATATACAGACTGCACTGGGTCTGTGGATACAAATCTCTACATAGTCGCCAGCTGCTCTACAGGGAAACAAACAAAGCTGCTTGAGTTCTACGAAGTAAGGTGGGGGGCTCCCCCTGCCATTTTGCCTGCAGAGTAGTTAGGGAAGTTTCCTATCCGCAGCTGTTTGAGCAAGTTAAATGAAGGGGGGGATATCGCTGCATACAGTCAGGTTTATTATAAAAACAGTAGACTTTTTTTTTTTTTAATTAAAGTATATTGGAGATAGATTTCTTTTTCATTAAAGGGAGTAATAATGGGATTTTAGTTTTTTTTTGCCTTTACATCCCCTTAAATCCAGACATAGCATTATACACGTACAAGAGAAAATGTAAAAACTAAAGTCCAGTTGTCCTTTAAGAATTATAAAAACTTTTTGAATTTGCCCTTTATAAAATTATTGCTGTCTTTAATGTCTTATGAACCATAACCTTGCAATGCACCCCCTTCTATCTTGCATCTCCCATCTGATTGCTGTGTATAACATCTGGCATGAGCCCATATAAAATAAATAGCAAGCTCAATCTACTAAGGTGCGGCTGTTTACTCTGTGCTTTGTTTCCTCCCAGGCCACAAGGAACTGCTGCTGCTACAAGATGCAGGAAGCCACAGTAGCCTTCTTCTTGATGCTGGCCGGTATTTAGAAATCTATATGATCTGGGCAAAACATGTCTGTTCTGATAAACTAGAAGGGAATCCGTCGTCTGTTGGTGGATTGAAGGGGTGGTTCACCTTTAAGTTAAAGGGATACTGTCATGGGAAAAAATGTTTTTTTCAAAATGCATCAGTTAATAGTGCTGCTCCAGCAGAATTCTGCACTGAAATCAATTTCTCAAAAGAGCAAACAGATTTTTTTATATTTCATTTTGAAATCTGACATGGGGCTAGACATATTGCCAATTTCCCAGATGCCCCAAGTCACATGACTTGTGCTTTGATAAACTTCAATCACTCTTTACTGCTGTACTGCAAGTTGGAGTGATATCACCCCCTCCCTTTCCCCCACCCAGCAGCCTAACAACAGAACAATGAGAAGGTAACGGCTCCCTAACACAAGATAACCGCTGCCAGAAAGCAGTTCCCTCAAGTGCTGGCACAAGTCACATGACCGGGGCAGCTGGGAAACTGACAAAATGTCTAGCCCCATGTCCGATTTCAAAACTGAATATAAAAAAATCTGTTTGCTCTTTTGAGAAATGGATTTCAGTGCAGAAGTCTACTGGAGCAGCACTATTAACTGATGTGTTTTAAAATCCTTAACTATGGTTAAGCATTGACTGATGCGTCTTCTTTCTTTCCCCAGCTCTCCCTTGTCTCCATGCTAAGGGTCACCCAGGTAAGTAACGGCAATATTACCCCACTGTGTCTTTGGTCTATATCCAAATTCCGTGTTTGTCCATATGTGCTCAGAACTGCAGCCAAGTTGCTCTGAAGAGACTTCCGTATGATTTTAATTCTCCTTTGTTTTCTTTGTTTGCAGAAAACTCCCAGTTCTACTATGGTAAGTTCCAGATGGAGTCTGCTGCTCAGGTGGTATAGTTACTGGTAGTGATGGGCGAATCTCACCCGTTTCGCTTCGCCGAAAAATTAGCGAATTTCCAGTGAAATTCGCGAATTGGCGAAAAAATTCGCGAAACGAGTCGCGCGTCATTTTTAACTTTTTTTGGGCGAATTTTCGTTTGCGAATTTTTGTTGGTGTTTCGTGAATTTATTTGCCAGCGGTGAATCGCGGGAATTTGCTGCGAATTCGCCCCTGGCGAATAAATTCGCCCATCACTAGTTACTGGATGTGCCTAAAAAACCCTCCCCCGTGCTTGGTACTGTGGTCTTCATCAGCAACTTTATCCCTCAGTCAAGCCCATTCTAATCCTGAAAAGCTTCCAAGACCAGAGCCTGTAATTTAATTCTGGGATCCAGTCACTAGAGAATTGATCCTAAATATTGTACAAGTATAAACCATATCCGATACATAAAAACCATGTATTCTGCCTGAACACTTGCTGCAACCAAAGAACCACCCACACAATTCCCATGTTGGATTCCCTCTACCAGCACCAGCTCTTTTCCACATCTTTAAAGGGATACTGTCATGGGAAAAAAAAATTATTTTCAAAATGCATCATTTAATAGTGCTGTTCCAGCAGAATTCTGCACTGAAATTTTTCAAAAGAGCAGATTTTTTTTTTATATTTAATTTTGAAATCTGACATATTGTCAGTTTCCCTGGTGTCCCCAGTCATGTGACTTGTGCTCTGATAAACATCAGTGACTCTTTACTACTGTGCTGTTGTTACTGCAAGTTGGAGTGATCTCACCCCCCCCCCGACCACCAGGAGTAGTGATCTATCCCGTTTCGCTTCGCCGAAAAATTAGGGAAATTCGCAAATTGGCAAAAAATTTGCGAAACGAGTTCCGCCACGTTTTTGACACGCTTTGCGTTGCTTTCAAAGCACCTACACACCAATAGTACAACTAGGGTTGCCACCCTTTCTTGAAAAAAATACCCGCCTTCCTATATATGTTATCTTTTCTTTTTCCTATTAATAACATTGGAATCAACCATCAAAAATACCGGCCAGGTGGCAACCCTAATTACAACAAAAAAAATACACTTGCTGGTTCAGGAATGAAATTTTATATTGTAGAGTGAATTATTTGAAATGTAAACTGAGTCATTTAGAAATAAAAACTACACCATAAAAATCACGACAATATTAACACTATTTTAACTCTGGGCTTCCTCCATTGCAGTTTGTTAGTTTGAAGTACAAAGACTTATTTACCCATTTGTATTCGGATTGTGTACTTTCCCAAAAATGTTTGGAGTTACTTATGCTTTTTTGGCTTATACCCTACAGGAGCTGGAGGGGGATCCTTGTATCTTTGATTATTGAGTTGCTACGTGCCACATACATTAGGAATAGTGATGGGGGAATTTATTTGCCAGGCGTGAATTTGCGGAGAATTCCCGCGTTTCGCCGCTGGTGAATACATTCGCGAAACGCCTGCTGAAAAAAAAAAAAAAAGCGACGCACGTCAAAAAGTGACTTCACTCGTTTCACAAATTTTACACCAATTCGCGAATTACGCTGGAAATTCGCAAATTTTTCGGCGCAGTGAAACGGGATACATTCGCCCATCACCAATTAGGAATCCTGTGCATATTTCATATCAGACTGTTCAGGAGACCCCTGGAATTCACATTTAGGATATTTTCTCTACGTGCCCAACAACATATACAAGACAAGAGTTTGAAGTGAAACCTTTGAGGAGATTTTTTTTTTGAGATTTCATACAGAGTGCTAAATGTAACACAAATTTGTAGTTTAATACAGAAACATCTAGTTTCCCACTTTGGATTTGTCAGAATATGTGAAGAGACTCTCGTTGTGCAGCTGCAGCTTAAAGGGATGCTGTCATGAGAAAACGTGTTTTTTTTTTTTTTTCAGAATGCTGCTCCACCACACTTCTGCACTGAAATCCATTTTTCTAAAACTGATTTTTTTTTTTTAATTTCGAAATCTGACATGGAGCTAGAAATATTGTCGGTTTCCCAGGTGTCGCCAGTCATGTAACTTGTGCTCTGATTTATAGCTATCATTAGTGATATCATTATTATTATATTATATATTGCAATACAAACCGTGTAGTTCAAAATAATAAGTACACTAAAAATCATGGCAGAATCCCTTTTAAATGAACTGTAACACCAAAAAAGGAAAGTGTTTAAAAGTAATGAAAATATAATGTAACGTTGCTCTGTACTTTTACAGCTGCTGTGTTCGCTTAAGAAACTGAACTATAGTCACCATGGGGGCAGCCATTCAAAGCTAAAAAGGAGAAAAGGCACAGGATACACAACAGATAACAGATGAGCTCTGTAGTATACAATGGGATTCTTCAGAAGACATCTTTTATGTATTCTGTGCTTGAATGGCTGCCCCCATGGCTACACAGCAGCTTGTTTATATAAACTATAGTAGTACAGCTTGTTATAGTAGTATTTCTGAAGCAAACAGAACTTTTACCAGTGCAGAGCAACACTAAATTGTATTGTCCTTTAAACCACTTTAATTTTCTTATGTTAATGATCCTTAAGTAAGTATTCTGAGTGTAGTGTTTTGAAATTGTGATGTTGATTAACCCCTCCTCCCCCAGCAGTCCGATGTCCCCTTAAAATTGCCCGTAATTGTGTTAATGGCACATTGGGGCTTCCCAAATCCGTTGCATTTCCTTGTATATATACATCTTTACATGATACCGGATGGGATTCTGCTTAATCAGATCTTTTGTTTTTCCAGACTATGAGTCGCTGAAGATTGGGGGTCTCATTGTGGCTGGTGTATTGTGCGCGATGGGAATCATTATACTACTGAGTAAGTGTCCTGTGAGGAACTCCTGATGTTCTATAATAATGTCTAAGCCCTGACCTATAACATCACTAATGATGCCTGTATCATGATTTACTCGCCCTGGACCCATGTACTTTCAGACCCACTTTTTTTCCTTTGGCTTAAATACCTGCACCCTCCCTTCTATCTTCATCTGAAAAAGGCGGGTATAGGCATAAACTTAATTATAGGGAGACGGATATTCCTGGAGCAGGGAATGTTTGGAAAACTTTGGTGCACGGCCTACCGTTGTTATCCCTCAATCTCACACGTAAATCTTTTGTTTCTTAGGTGGAAAGTGCCGATGCAAATTCAACCAGAAGCAAGAGTGAGTGGAGAGCTATTTTATGTTTTTTTTTCATTCTGTCTCAAGTTTTCACACTTTACCCCCCGCGAGGGGTTGCCACCTGTCTGTTTTTTGGAAGCGCTGTCTGGGTGAAAACTGCCTGTCCGGTATCCAAATGAGGAAACCCGGACAGGACATGAAGTTAATGACATGGCGATCAGCTGATCACCATGTCATTCAGCCCATCCCCCGTGACCCGCCCTGACTTTTTCAACCCCGCCCTCAACCTGGATTCACCAAATTGAAAAAGTGGCAACCCTACCCCCCACCTATTTGGTGCAACATTGGTGCATATCAGAAGAAGAGAACTACAGAAGTCCCTTCCCTTTGGGGACAACCAGTGGTGGAACTTTCCTGCGTTCCCCCTGAAATCTGCAGGGCTGAAATATTCCAGGTGTTTAACCCTTCCAACACTTTTCTCTTTTGTGCCATGCTCCCACCCTCACTCTTGTACTTCTGTTCCACCCCTACACTATTTTGCACCTATTTCTTCCAAACATAACGTTGTTCTTCTCTTTCACAGCCGCAGAAACCGAGCTCAAGAGCAGCAGCTCATCACTCCAGGTAAATTAGGATTCTGAATACTGGGCACTCTCGCAGTGTAACCTCTATCCTTTTGCTAATAAAATATTCTATAAATTGCAATTGAAGTCCAGGCACAAAGTTGACTCCATAAATAACCAGTAGTACCAAACCAATAGTGAAGTTGTGCATCGGGTTGGTTACTCGCTGAATCCCAGCAAAGTAGTTGGGGTTTGGGCGAAAAATTCCTTGGCCATGCGGGCAGTACGTGGGTTACCCTGCTGGGTACCCAACAAAGGTGCTCCCTCCCTTGTGGTTCCAGTTTTTTCATTTATTTTGTGAAAATACTGCGCATTAGTGATGTCACTTATGGGTTTCCTCCAGGTCAGAAGATTTGTTGGCCATGGTGGGTCGGGTAAAGACAACATGCGGGTCAAATTGCGGGTTTGGGTGCTGGTCGGGTACGGGTTTCAAAATATAGACCCATGCAGGACTCTAACCCATAGCAACCAATCAAGTCTTTGTCTCAGTACTTGCTATGGGTTACTGGACCTGTAACAAGTTTTGTGTTATTCCCCTGTGAATTACTTTGTGTTTATGCTAGACTTGCACACTAGACAACATGCACCATGTCAGGCACCTCAAGCATTTCAGTGTTTCGGGGGTCACACACTTTCTGCAGATACAATTGTAAGGTTCACCCTACTATTTTATTCCATCTCTTTTGCAGGGAGCGCCAGCAACTGCTGAACCACTTTACTCCAGTTACCCCACTCTCTAACGCTCCAGGACCCTCAAAGGCTCCCCCCCCCATCCTCTTTGTTTTGTAACATATTTACTTCTAATTTTTACGGATACTAACTCAATAAAGGTTTTTGTTTTCACATTGTGGTGTTTATACAAATGAACCTGCTAATAAAGCAATGTTACACCCTCCTCCTCATCCTCCTCATCCTCCGCTACTAAAACACAACACACATGGTCTGACTTATTTCAAACCGACTTGTTCTCTGGAGTCATAACTTTTTGCAGGAAATCAACAGGAATTGTATTTATATTAAGGCAGGAGCGGGTTTCTTTTGTGTGACTCTTGAGTTCTTCTCACCACTGGCATTTATTGTTCCATGACAAGCCCGTAGTTTATTAATAGAATGTGGCAGATGGACTCAAATAAAAAGGTTCTTTATGTCCAGTGTCGGACTGGGATGCCAGGAGCCACCAGAAAACCTTAGATCTTGGGCCACTTTATAAACTAATATTCCTCCTCTCTTCACTTAACTTCTTTATCCTCCTAGTCTTGTATATTGACTTACTATACTCTATACTTCAACTAGAAATAAGGAAGGACCATAAAATAGGCCAGATGTTTAGAAACATGAGGCCCACTGACACCTGGGCCCACCGGGAGTCTTCCTGATACCCAGTGGGCCAGTCCGACACTGATTATGGCTAATGGTGCATCTGGCAGAAAACAACAGCATGAAAAGATAAATAAATGTTGCCCCAGAATAAAGTAAATAGCTCACCAAGTTGATTGTGTGGTCCAGGTGCACCAGACCCCCAGCTTCAGGGATCGGCAATCTGATAGGATAAATGAACAATAGGGCTATCCAGCACTCAAGAATCCACAGGGTTAAAAAAATTCTTAATTAGTCATTATTTAAAAATATAAACATCTGCATGAGCCCTATGCGTTTCGTACCTGCACAGTCCATAACTAAGTACCACACAGGTACAAAATGTGTAGGGCTCATGGAGATGGTATTAATACTTTTAAATTATGACTAATAAAGAACTTTTTTTTAACTTGTACATTTTTTTTTTTTGACCCTGTGGATTCTTTTGAGTGCTGGATAGCCCTATTGTTCATTTTTGAAAATTGCCCTGTCTACTTGCCGCAGCTTATAATGTTATTCAGTGGAAAGTGACCTGATTGATAAATGTGGAGCAGCATAAAATGGATCTCTGTGTAGAGTTGTCACTGGTGGTCGGCTACTTTGTTTCTTATGCGAAACCAGCAGTGCAGGGCGAAGAAAGTCAGAGACCAATACGCGTTATGGACTTGTTATCCACAATGCTTGGGACCTCAATATCTTAAATAAAAAAAAAAAATTATGCTCAATAGGGTTGTTTTGCCTCCAATAAGGATTAATTATATCTTATTTGGGATCAAGTACAAGCTACTGTTTTATTATTACACAGAAACAGAATTTAAAAAAAAAAAATATTTATAAATGTGCAGTATTTGATTAAAATGGAGTATTCCCATAATTTTTCTGTATAATATACTACTTTCAGATTTCAAAAACCCCAATACTGGGTGGGAATTCATAGACCACAATATTTCCAAAACCTGCCATCTGCACCACCTTTCTTGGTCAGAAACACCCACTAGGTAAGACTACTGATCATACTGATGTTTTAGGGTAGAACTGCACAGCCGATTTTGCAGAAATTCTGCCGGATCCGATACTGGGCGGCACCCAGCGTCAAGTCAGATGCAACAGAAATAGGGTAAGTTATATAAAGTTGGATGATGTTGCAGCGTTGATCCAATGCGACACAACTGTCGGATACAGAAGCAGCTTGCAGTGTTTGCATCTGACTGTAGCGTCGGATAAACGCTGCGACAGCTTCCAACTTTTGTATTTTTTTTACTTGTTTCCTTGACGCCGGCGTTTTGTCAGGCAGAATCGCAGCAAAAGCGGAGTGTAATTCTACCCTAGTACCCAGTCAAACCGAGAAATAACTTTGCATCCAATATACCACTCAACACATGAATTCCAACCTGCGACACAAGCATCCGGACTGTAGGTGACTTTTAAATCCAATATCTAAAGCAGAAAACCCCCAATGTTGTTTTGTGGCTACCAACCCATCTGAACAGATCTTGTTTCCCACAGAAAAGGTTCACTTCTAAAATGTAGCAAATACTTTCTGAACCCCAGGCAGATCCACCTACCGTTCCTCCCTCACAGACCAAGACTGGGACACTATCCGGGACAATGACAAATGGATGGCAACCTGCTTGAGACAAAAAGAAATCCCCATATTTTCTGGTCTTGCTCAGTAATAATCCATATATTATGAGGAGTCTCTGCACTCCTTGAATACAGTATTTCTCAGTCCAATACAAACAGACCCAAGTCTATTCCTGCTGCATCAATGTAGAAATTGTTGAGATAGAATCAGATTAGTACTGACTACTAGTGATGGGCGAATCTGCGAAAAATTCGTGCAACACCGCCACCTCTCAAAAATGGACGCCCACTTCCAAAACAAGACGCTGTTAAATTTTGGTGAAATTCTACTGCTGTTTTGCGAATCGCAGAAATTCACCCCAGGCAAATAAATTCGCCCATTGCTACTGACTACAGTATAATGTAAGTACACCTGTCTTACTCATTCAAGTAATTTGGGAAGGACTGAGCTTTGGAACATATGTTCTTGCCTTTAGTGAGTTCATAGCCACTAAAGTAGACTTATACTCTGGAACACAACGTCTCTCTGTCTCTCTCAATTTCTTCCCTGAAGGGACAAATGGCTCTCTCTCACTGAGAGACAGGCACCCATAAGCCAAATAAGTTGGTTTTGCTTCCAACAAGGATAATTTATATGCTACCTTGGATTTGGTTTTATTGTTTAAGAGAAAAATTGGATTCATTGATTATAATAGAGTCTAGATAATGGGTTTCTGGATAACAGATCCCATACCTGTGCTTTATCACCTTGGTGAGTGGTAATTTGACCAAAATACTTAAGATGGCCATACACGGGCCGATAAAAACTGCCATAGACTGCATTGGAGTCTATGGGCGACAATTCTTTTCACCCATTAAGAGTCTATGGGTGTCATTTTCATGGTGAAACCTTGGCGAAAAAGTTTTCTCATCACTAACCATGTACCAACCTCCCGGCAGTAGTGACAAACTACATCATCCATCAAGTGTTTACCTGTTCTCCATCACCCGAGTCGAGGAACGTTTGCTTTACAGGTTTCCATCCCTCTGAACTTCCCGGTCAACGATGGCTCCTCATGAAAAGCCTTCAAAGAAGCTGAGCTGGTGTTGGGTCCAACTCTATTTCATTTAGACAAATCTAAAGGAAGAATGTACAAAATGAAGGCATAATTGCCCTTTAACATGCATGTTTTGTGCCAGGATTATCGGTCCTGCTGTGAACTGGCTGTGGCCGCCATGTTTAGTGTTTATCTGCTAACAAAAGCTTTGGGGTAGAAAAGTGAAAACAGATCAGCCTGGATGGCAGCTGGATCCTGGTGCTCCAGCTGTCGATTCACAATGCTTAGTATAGTAGGTGTTTTCTTTATTCCATGGATGTTGGGCTTCAACTTGAGAACTTGTTTTGGGATGTCTTTACATTTACAGACCTTAGCCTACATGATGGAGCTAATTGCACATAGTTGATAAGTCATTTTTATGTATATGCGCCATTTTCTTTTCTGATGTTTTCTTGTGGATAAAACTGCATCTCCTGATCTCTGATTTCACAACATCAACTGAATATTTTTTTTAGGGATGCACCAGATCCACTATTTTGGATTCGGCTGAACCATCGAATCCTTTGGAAAAGATTCGGCCGAATACCGAAGTGAATCTGAATCCTAATTTGCATATGCAAATTAGTGAGAGGAAGGGTAAAAGACAAAAAATTTTTACTTCCTTGTTTTGCGATGAAATGTCACATGATTTTAAGGATTCGGTTCGGCCAGGCACAAGTATTCGGCCGAATCCGAATCCTACTGAAAATGTATGAATCCTGGCCGAATACCGAACCAAATCCTGGATTCGGTACATCCCTAATTTGTTTTCTTAAGGGCTGTGGGCTATGGGTAAACACAGCACTTACTATAGGTGTCTCTTAATTGTCTCTGCATTCTCCTGCCTCAATCACATTCTGCCTTTACATATGGAGACAATCTGGCCAGGCCTCAGGTTACAACATGTCCAGCAATCATTGTTCATTTATACTATTTGTGGTAAATCAATGTTTTACCATGTAATGACAGTTTATTCATGTATTGCACCTATGGCCGTTCCAGCAATAACATTATATATTATATATTATATATAATAAAGATTGGAACAAAATCACTTTCGTTATGGTAAGTACCTCTAATAGGTGCCTGGAGTTAAATCAATAGAATTCCTTTAGATTTCCAGGTGAAACTGCTCCATCGTTGTAGAGATGAACCATCTTTAGCAGGCCCATTTTGAGTCCTGGAGAGCTGCTGAATAAAAAGCTAAATGATGCAAGAAAAACCCCAACAAATAAAAAAACTTCATGGCAAGATGGCCACCATAAGGCAAAATAATGACAAGAAGAACATAGAGCAAAATGGTGAGTGGAGGTCATGATGGTGCCCGAAGATTGAGACAACAGGGCAAAATGGAAACCGTAGGGCAAAATTGAGACAGCATGGCAAGATGGAGACAGCAGGGCAAGATGGAGACAGTAGGGCAAGATGGAGACAGTAGGGCATGATGGAGACAGTAGGGCAAGATGGAGACAGTAGGGCAAGATGGAGACAGTAGGACAAGATGGAGACAGCTTGGCAAGATGGAGACAGTAGGACAAGATGGAGACAGCATGACAAGATGGAGAAAGCAGGGCAAGATGGAGACAGTAGGACAAGATGGAGACAGCAGGACAAGATGGAGACAGTAGGACAAGATGGAGACAGTAGCACAAGATGGAGACTGTAGGGCAACATTGAGAGGGTATGAGAGGATGGAGGCAATAGGACACAAACAAAACAGTAGGATTTGATGGATACAGTTTGACAAGAAGAAGACTATGACAGAACGGAGATGATAGTGAAAAATGGAGATGGTATGAGAAGACAGAGCCAATAGGACGTGATAGAGATAGTAGGACCAGATGAAGACAGTATAAAAACATGGAGATTATGACAAAATGGAAATAATGCTGACCATACGACTCATTCTAATAAGTGAGTATTAGTGCCTACTGGTAAATTCCAACTTGTTTGCATGAAGACACATCTAGGACAGCAGGCTATCTGTAATGAGAAGGTTCCAGGTTTCCCCAGCAAAAGGAAAGCTAGAATAGACAATTGTCATGAGATTATCATATGAAACTATCCCCCATCATCCTATGACAAAAAAAAGGTAAATATGTTAGGGTCCGCCATGTGGGGTTTACCTTGACGTGGTATGGTGGCTTTTCAACTTTATGATCATAACTTTGTAACTAAAAACCCTTGTTTTGCAAACTTTGGAGACAGGGGCACAGGGAATGTGCATTAAAACTAGCACTTCCATTATACTTAAATACACTATAACTTTGCCTTTAGAGTGCTTCCACATACCCCCTATTTTGTACATACCCCCCATCATCTCTTACTCCAAATGTAGGCAATAGAATAGCAGGACAGGGGTTACCAGTGGAATGTCCCATTGCATTAATCCATTCTGCAAGAAGAATAACAAACAAAGCAAGATCCTTGGCCTCCATTATCCATATCCTTGTTTTTCTCAAATGTCAGGGTTGTCCAGCTAAATTCATGCTGACCAAAGAAGTTTTTTTTTCGACATCCATCATGTGATATGGAGAAAAACATGCCTTGAGTATCACTATCCCGTAGGTGGTATAGGAACACCTGGTCCTAACTGGCCAGTTCAATATGAAGTAGTTATTCCTCCAAATCTGGTACCAAGAATGTTGCCCATGTCTCATAACTGTTTAGATGCACCAAAAGGTTCACCCACGTTTCAAGTATTTTGAATAGACTATTTCAAGACAGGCACATGGACAAATATAGGCCTAAAATGGATAAATGTTTCATTTTGTGTCTCAACGAACGTTTTTCATGCAGTGACTTCCACAAAGTTCTCTCTTGACTGTAGACACACAACTTTAAAAAACAGGCTTGTGAAAGAACTGAGAACGTTATATATCAGTCTAAAAAGTAAATGAATACATACAGTAGCCATATGCGTTTAATGCACTTGGGCACTTACTCATAGATCAGCCTGTGATCTAAGTAACGTTAGTCTATGTATGAATTTACAAGCCTGTTTTGTGGGGTCTGTAAGTGCCTGCTGTCTTCTGTTTGGCTGGAAACCTTCCCTTTGAGCTTGGGCATGTGCACCCAGACTGAGATTACAAATGTATTTGCTTTGCATTTAGAGTTTCCTTATTTGAATGTTCCAACGATAACAATCACTGCTTTTTTTTGCCCTAAAATTCTAAATATAGTTCATCCCAGCTATAGTGATATAGTGTAGGCAAATATGGTGGTGCTTTAGACCTAGTTTTACACTGTATTCAGTTGGCTTCGCTTCAGTTTGACATTTGCTACCAAGAGTAAAAAATCATCTGTATCTGGTCCATTATTTATCACATATTTTTTGCACTTTTGTTTTTACTTTTGTGTTATTAGGGGTGGTTGGCCTTAATTGGAACCAGTTTCACTGATATAGTTGGGACTGTGTGCCTGGAGGATTGCGTGCCTGGACGATTGCATGCATAGTCGAGAGGGCAAGAAGGGTCTGAAGCCCCTTTTCTCTGCCAATCTCTGACTGATTGGTTGAGGACAGAGGGGTATTTCCATTCACACCATGAAGCAACTTTTTTGTTTCCTTACTCAGAGAAGGGTATTTACTGGAACTCACACAACTCTCTGGCAATCAGGCATTGATTCTACATATACTTTCAGGATTGTAGCAATTGGCTGCACAGAAGGATTAATTATCTTTTATAAAGCATTAATTACAGATTCCCTGTTGTCCACCCCAATTCTGACATCTGTGTTTAGAATGGATACAGCCAGTTTATTATTTGTCTTCACATGGACTTTATTTTCCTGTAAATGTGAAACACATTGGCCCAGTTTATTTTACACATAGTGGGGCTCATTTATAAACTCTGGGCAGTAACCCGTAGTAACCAATCAGTGACTGGCTTTTTTTCAGCCAGCTGGTCCAACTGGTATTGTTTTTCCAATGTGGCCCAGGGAAGCCATAATGTTGGACACTAGTGATGGGCGAATCTGGGGCGTTTCGCTTTGCCGAATTTTTCGCGAATTTCCTGAGAAATTAGCAAAACGGCGAAGATGTTGGCAAAATGCGCCCATTGTCTCGTTTTGGACACAGGCGTCCATTTTTGGAATGTGAATGTGATAGCCGTTTAGACTGTAAGCTCCACTGGGGCAGGAACCGATGGGAATGATGTAAAATCTCAGCAAAGTGAGAAAGCGTCAGCTCTGTATATCTGGAAAGGATAATACTCATCATCAAGCGATTACAACATCATATTCACAATTGTTTCTTAGACTAAAAAAAAAAAATGCAATGTCTGAAGCATCATTTAGGCAAAATGCCCTAATTTTTCAGCCAGGATGATGCAAAGAGAATGCTGCAATGTGTCAATGAGGACAGTGCCCCCTAGTGGTGCAACTGTGTATTACTTCAGAGACAACAACAAGTCCAGGCAAAATTCCAGGCAAAAAAAAAAAAGGCAAATTTACAGGCAAAATGAACCCTGTTATTGTTATTTATATCTGTTTAAAATATAGAGGAGAAAGCTTAGTTTAGACACACAAAGAAAATATACGCAAAATCAAAGGCGTATATTCCAAAATAATTGCTGTGTTTATTTGTACAGTGGGAAGAGAAATAGAAAACACTGTTACAAAAGCAGCATTTAGAGGCCAGAATTTGACTTTGTTATTAAATAGGAAGTAAAGTATAAACTAGAATAAGGCTAGAAATGCTGTATTTTGTATATTAAACATGAACATGAACTTACTGCACCACAAGCCTAATCAAACAAATGATTTATGCTTTCAAAGTTGGCCACAGGGGGCTGTCATCTTGTAACTTTGTTATACATCTTTGCAAGACCAAGACTGTGCACATGCTCAGTGTGATCTGGACTAAGTTTAGGAATCGTCATAAATGATCAAAACAGGGAAACAAACAAAGCTGCTTGAGTTCTGCTTGGCTGGAAAGTAAGGCGGGGGCTCCCCCTGCTGTTCATAAGTATGATTGTTTCAGGGACTATATGACAATTACTATCCACAGCAGTAAATGAAGGGGGAATTTCACGCATACAACCCCTAAGCTTAGCTTCTCAACAGCTGCTCAGAGCCCACTGAGCATGTGAGTGTCACAGACACTTTCCAAGATGGTGACCCCCTGTGACAAGTTTCAAGTCCTGGATCATTGCTGCTATTGACAAGCTGAGGCTTTAGCCTCAAGCAATAAGTTCACTATATAAAATAGGACAGTTTTAGCCACACTCATGTTTAGGGTTTAGTTCTCCTTTAAATAAGTGGTTTCTGCTGGGCTTATTTGCTGTAATAACCAGGTATTTACTTGAATGAACGAAAAATGGCCAATTGCAAAGCTTATATCCTTATACAACATACAGTTGTGCTCATAAGTTTACACACCCTGGCAGAATTTCTGATTTCTTAACCATCTCTCAAGATGCACAATAAGGAGGCACTTGAAGAAAGATGGGCTGCATGGTGGAGTTCCCAGAAGAAAGCCATTACAACACAAATGCCACAAAGTATCCGCTTACAATATGCCAAACAGCACAGAGACAAGCCTCAAACCTTCTGGCACAAAGTCATTTGGAGATGAGACTAAAATTGAACTTTTTGGCCACAACCATAAACACTACATTTGGAGAGGAGTCAACAAGGCCTATGATGAAAGGTACAACATTCCTACTGTGAAACATGGTGGTGGATCCCGGATGTTTTGGGGATGTGTGAGCTACAAAGACACAGGGACTTTGGTCAGAATTGAAGGCAAAATGAATGCAGTAAGTTATCCAAAAAAAAAAGGCGTAAAATTTTCACTCATCAGCCCGGAAGCTGCGCATGGGACGTACTTGGACATTCCAACATGACAATGATCCAAAACACAAGGCCAAGTCATTGAGCTGTCATTGGCTACAGCAAAATAAAGTTCTGGTTCTGGAGTGGTCCAGTCTCCTGACAATATCATTGATTGACTCTGGGGAGACCTCAAACGTGCAGTTCATACAAGACAGACACCCAAGAATTTACCCAGGGAACTGGAGGCTTTTTGCCAGGAAGAATGGGCAGCTTTACCCAAGTCTGAGAAGATAAAGAGCCTCATCCACAACTGCCACAAAACACTTCAAGCTGTCATTGATATTAAAGGGGACAATACACGGGATTAAGAACTGGGGTATGGAAACTTTTGATCAGGGTCATTTGAGTAGTTTGTGTAGTGATTATGATTTAAAAAGAGTAAACACTTGACAATAAATGGCTACAGCCAACCACTAACCATTAGGGATGAGCGAATTCGCTGCGAAGACGCACGACGAAAACGACTCAACGCACAACAAAAACGACGCAACGAAAACGACACGTTTTGCTAATTTTTTCATCACTACTAACCATGAGTGAAAGAAACGTTTTTGTGTTATTCATATTCTCTAAAAGATTGTGACAAAAAAATTATAGCAATGTCCAAAATTTTCATTAAAAGTTCAATCCATTTATTAGGACAAAGAAGAGAGCGACCTGACGCACGTCAGAGAACTTACCTGCACCCATGGACTGTGGTGAACTGTGAGTATATCCTCCTATCTTTACTTTTTTGAGTATTTTTATTTCATCAGTTATTCCAATATTATTGGTTTTAGGGCAGATTGCATCATTTTGTTACATTATGATTCGTATTCTCTGAAAAATGGTTAAGAAATCATAAATTCATCCAGGGTATGGAAACTTATGAGCACAGCTGTACATACAACCAGAATTTCCCCTTTAAGCTGATCTTATTTTCTTCTGGCACAAAAGCAGTTATTTACTTGGTTAATGAAGAGTCATAACATACTCTGTAGTTTTTATCTTAACAGTGGTGCCGCCCTTGCTTTGGATCATGCTTAAACTCATTATAAACTTTATAGAACATTCATTTGTGACATCTATACATAGTAACTAGAGATGGGCACATACATTCGCCAGGCTGCCCCCAAATGTCTTTTGCGAAACTGATGCGAAAATTCACAGGAGAAAAATTGACAGGCCCTTTCCATGAAGTTTATTATAATGTGTCCAACCCTTTGATTCCATTGAAGAAGCATCAGATAGTCACACTGACCGAATTCTCACCATGTTTTACCAAATTTAACCACATTATCCTTTTCATTAGCCCTACAAACAGTGTTAATAGATATCTCCAATGTGGCACACACTGCAATTGCGGTAGTGGTAGTTCCACCATTGAAACCCACTACATGGGAAACACCTTGAGGCTGCTCATTACGTCTAGAGAGGACAACCATTAGACAACGGCTAGAAAAGGTCTCCCCCTGTACTATGGCCAATTTAGCAAGAAATGAGTTTAGTATCCAAGTTGTTGGCAATGTCCATATGAGCAGAGGTACCCAAGTTCATATGCTTTCCTCCTCAACAAATTCATACACAACAGTATCCCTGCCAAAACTTGCCACAAAGATAAACTGCTTGCCTCGTACCCGAATGCTGGTGAAAGCCCGAGCTTCTACCACCTTGAGTTCCTGCATGGGAACAAGAGGTCCCTTCTGTTTCTCTCTTTCACTCCCCTCTTCCAACTCCCAGTGATCCCACTTTTCCATTTTGTAAACCCAAGTATAACCAAAATCCTGTCCCAAAACGGCGAACCATCGCCTTCCTAAGTAAAGAGGCTGGAAGACATGGGATCCTCTAGAAGGAATCTTCTGGAGTTCCTTAAACATAGAACCATCCCAACGCACAAGGGATGAGTCTCCCATATATCGTACCAAACAGGCAAAAATGCCATCCTCTGGGTCTGTGAAATGCTTCACGGCATAGACATCCCAAGCTTCAGGAATATCTGTGAGGCGCCGGAGATGCTTGTCCTCAAATCGATACACTACAGGCCTTTGGGAGCTGCTGCTCATTATGAGATGTGGAGAGCCTGAAAGGAACAGAGGTTCCGCATCTGTGTCTTTGTACCAACGGGGGAGTTTCTGGTGAGGGTAGAAGCCCCGGCCGTCCCACCGATACAAAGTGCTGGCTCCAGATTTGGCACTGTCGGCTATTATGAAATAATGTTCCCCATCTCCTGTTGTGAAGGCCTCTATGTCGTTGGGTTTGCGTATGTCAGGCAAGTATTGTAATATACGGAAGGGGGAGATGAGGCCAGGAGAGGGATCCAGTCGGTACACAGAAGATCCACCAAATAACTGTGCAACAACCACAAAGAGCTGATTTCCTATAACCATGGGAAGACAGGAGACAACAGACACACCTGCAATATGAAGACACAAAAAGTTCCATTATGATTTTAGAGTAGACATGTATAAAGGGTAATGGACATGGACATTCAGGTCTCACCTTTGATGCTGTCAAAGTGCCGGAAAACATGACCCGAATGGTCCCACTCCAGAAAGGTGCAGCGGCCTTCAAATGGATGAGCAATCGCCACAAAATGGTCCAAGAGAAACTCAAATGACTGGACTGAAAGAGACGGGAACTTGAATGCCCATCGCCGAATCAGGCCTACAAGATATAGACACAAGCTGAGAATGACCCAGACATGAATGTTCTCTTCTGCTACCAGAAACCTGCCTACAATATGTCTTCTTCATCTTCAGGTCTCTGTTAACATTGTCACTTCTATCATTGGGGGTCTGTGTTGGAGGAGACCAAGTATTTTTGTAGACGTAGTGGGTTATAGGTGGAATAAGACTGTGGTGGGTAGTAGAGCCAAATTAAACATTGAACATGTCATATGCATCATGCCCATTTCCATTTAGAAATAAATTAAAAGAGGGGGGATACCCCTGAATGTTAGTTGGCGTTCTTGCTTATTTGAATAAGGTATTCCATTTATATGTGGTACAGAGACTTAGTAGTCCCATGTAGTGTCCCAAATTGTGCATCTCAAATATGAAGATGCGCTAGAAGCCTACACGTGACAGAGAATTGTCACCTTATTCAGCATTAGCTAGATGCACCTAATTCTTTAATTACTCACTGCTATTCACACAGTAGAAGTCTTTCTCCGACAGGTCCATCAGACTCTTCCCTCTGTGTTTTGCAGGTTCCTCACAGGGCAGTGGAGGCCAGAGGCCGATGTTCTTCCCTACTCCACGTTTCCACTGCATCAGCCACTTAATTGGGCAGCCGCAATGCATTGGGTTACCTCGCAAATCTCTGCAATAAAGGATAAGATAGTGTATCTACATCAATAGTAACAACTGGTTTGGTTTTAAACTAATTTTCAAGACTTTGCCTCTTGAAGTTTTTTTTTAACGCAAACTAGACTTTTTTTAGGCTGAGTTACCATTCTCTTACATATGTTTGACAGCCGGGAGATTGAGAAATAATCCGCGTGGAAGGGATTCAAGGCGGTTGTTTGCTAAACTCCTGCAGAGAAAAGACATTTCAACAACATAGCCAAATATCCAACGCTAAATAACAGAAACAGTTTTAAGAGTGGATGCACCGCTATGTGACCTCCAGGATTCAGGGAATCCACACGTTGTTGCAGTGATGGTCACATCACTCCCTGCCCTCATCCAAACCCAGTTGTGTATGTGAAACCACCCGACCGATGGGTCCTGAGGGTTTTGGGTCAACCCGCAGCGGACTTAAGTTTTGAGGTGGCAATGAAGTTTTTGTACAGAATTCCTAGGAGAGAAGGTGGCCTTCCACAGTGTAGAGTAGAAGGCCTCAGTGAAGCATCAACCTTGTTTAGGGACCCAGTGAAGAAGGACCAGAGCCTTTTAGAAGCACTGAGTTGACAAACAACAGGTACAATGGGAGTAAATACCCAGACCCAGAGAAAGGTCAGTTTATAAAGTTTTAAAGTAGATACATATTTTTTAGCTTGTTAAAATTAAGATCCACTGGGTCCCAGTTGGTATGAAGAGTTAATATGCACTTCATTCCATATACAACTACCCGAAGATATCCAAAGGCTTCACCTCACTGTAATGGGTCTGTTGTATACCTTGGATCTTCTTTCATGCAAAACCTGGGGCAAATATGAGCAAAAAATATACCAACACTCCTTCCGTCTTATTTCATTCATCCTGGTTACTCACAGGTGAACTAGTAAGCGTAAGCCTCGGAAAGCGTTCCTTGAAATGGACTTGATTCTGTTGTTTTCAATGAACCTGACAGGACAAATGAGGATCATTGTAAGAGTTTGTGTAGGAGCTAGGGATGGCGCGAACCCCATAGACTTCAATGGGAAGGCGAACTTTAACAGCTAAAAAAGACATTTCTGGCCAGAAAAATGATTTTAAAGTTGTTTAAAGGGTGCAACGACCTGGACAGTGGCATGCCAGAGGGGGATCAAGGGCAAAAATGTATGTGAAAAATCCATTGTTGACACAGCGCTGCGTTTTGTGCTGTAAAGGGAAAAAAGTCACTCAGGTGGTGGTTGTGGACACTGTAATATTATGGATATTTAGACGGAATGTGAACAAGCTCACACAGCTAGATGGCAGTTGTTTGAAGAACACACTGGGCAAAAAATGCCTACAGGGCAAATAATGGCTACAAGGTCAACGTATACACTACTACAGCGGTGGATACGGATTACGTAAAATATATTATGGCTGCTTGAAAAAAGTCACTCAGGTGCTTTTTCTGGAGAGGGTAATATTATGGATATTTAGACAGAATGTGAACAAGCTCACACAGCTAGATGGCAGTTGTTTGAAGAACAGTAGATTACTAGCCAGCAAACTTACTATCCACTGTCCCTGAAATCACTAACAGCTCTCTCCCTACACTATCTCTTCAGGACACACAGGCAGAGTGAAAAAAACGCTGCAGGGCTTCGGTTTTTATAGGGAAGGGGAGTGGTCCAGGGGGTGTGGGGGTGGTCCAGGAGGGAGAGCTTACTGATTGGCTGCCATGTATCTGCTGGTCTGGGGGAGAAATGGCAAAAAAAAAGCGCCAACTAAGGCGAACCCAAATTGGCAAACGAACTTCCGGCGAGCGCGAACAGCCGATGTTCGCGCGAACAAGTTCGCCGGCGAACAGTTCGCGCCATCCCTAGTAGGAGCCCACTGACCATAGCAACATACTGGTACTAAATGGGAATGGTAAGCCAATGTCTCGGGAACTTACAGGTATTCCAAGTTCTTGAGACCCTGGAAGGCGTCGTCTGCAATTGTATCGAAGGAACAGGATGTAAAGAGACTGCAAAGAGACAGACGTATGGTGAGAGGCCGACGCATGGCAAGAAGGATAATAGGGAAGATATCATTCACAAAACGACTACATGATAATACTTTAGGCTGGGGCAGGACTAACTAATGTGTCCTCCCTTTTCTATGAACATAATTATCCACAGTCCATTATTTGTGAGCTATAATTTGTTATAAAATGTATAATCTGATTTAACGCAGTGCCAGACCAAGGAGGGGACTGGGGTTTAAATGAAATGATAAGCAAAGCTTGCTCTCCAAGTGAAGTTTCTTGGCTAGTATAACAAGTGCAGGTACATTATATAGCCCAAAGTATCTGGAAAGCTCAAAAACTATCCATAAGGAGCATGAAGATTTATGGGGGATCAGAGGAAATAAGCCTGACATCATCACGTGCAAGGCCAAGCACTGCCTGGAGTGAAGTAACCTCCATTGGAAATGGGGTCTATGGAATAATCAATGGCATAACACCTGTCTGGCAGAATAGTCTATTTTTGGCAGATGCCAGGTGAACACTACCCACTAGTGATGGGAGAATCGGCGGCGTTTCCCTTCTCTGAATGCTTCGCTAATTTCTACAGAAATTTGCGAAATGGTGAAAAAAGTCGCGAAACGCCACCACGTCTCGTTTTGGACGCCCACACCATCCGCGTTTTGCAAAGTTATTCGCCTGCTGAGATTTGCGGTAATTTTCCGCGAATTCGCCCATCACTACTACCCACCCGAATAGCCAGATGGATTAAGTTTGGTGCTTAAAGGAGAACTAACCAAAAAAATGAATGTGGCTAAAATGTCCTATTTTCTATAGTGAACTTATTGCAGGAGGCTAAAGTTTCAACTTGTCAATAGCAGCAATGATCCAGGACTTGAAACTTGTCACAGGGGGTCACCATCTTGGAAAGTGTCTGTGACACTCACATGCTCAGTGGGCTCTGAGCAGCTGTTGAGAAGCTAAGCTTAGGGGTCGGCACTAATTATCCAGCAGCAGCAGCAGCAGAAAATGAGCTTCCCTGGCTGTAATATAAGCTGATGCTACAGGTTTGCTGATGATTAAATTGTGATGTTTCTAATGATGTGTATTAATGACTAATCAGCCTTATATTGTGACTATATTTCTATGACACTATCAGGTGTATATTGTGAGTGGGTCCCTAAGCTCAGTAAGTGACAGCAGCACAGAGCATGTGAATCAGTGAATCAGTAGAAAAGAAGATGGGGAGCTACTGGGGCATCTACTGGGGAGACACAAAAATAAAAATGTGAATAAGCAATACAAATGATGAATAAAGGGCTCACTTGGTACAGAGGCCTAAATAATGTACATTTCTAGCCTATTTTTTTTTTTAGTTAGGGTTTAGTTCTCCTTTAAGGAATAATGTTCTGGGGATGTTTTTCTCAGTTGTAAGAATTTGACTGCACAGAGCCCTGACCACCAGTGAAATGACATGATATAACAACTGCCAGCCAGACAGTTGATTCTGAACATCAGTGGCCAACCTCACTTATGTGGCCAACATTATTTCAAAATCTAGATGTAACCGGTGGAGAAAAACAGAGTGTTGCACCTCCTGCATATTGGATTATGGTAAAGTGCAAAGTGCAGGATGCTTTAAAACCCGTTTTTTAGCACTGTGCGCTTTACCTCATTTATGGTCAATGAGCCAGTTAGTTTTCTAATTCCATAACTGGTCAATACATTATTCTGCCCATTCCCACAACTAGTAATATGGCTCTGCCCATTCCCGTGAGATACAACTGATTGTTACATTGCTCTGCCAATTCTCATGCTATTACTGTCTCTGCACTTGAATATTTATCATACTTAAAGGGCACCTATCAAAGCCAAAATCAAACACATATTAACAATCTGACCAGTACAACCTAAACACATTTAATCAAA
>CM044444.1:101507073-101517383 GCA_024363595.1 Xenopus borealis
TTCAGGTGCATCCTTGTATGTTTATAGTAAGATAAGATTCACCCTTCTTTTTACACATTTTTACTTTATGTTTGGTGGTCCTTGTGTGCCCAACTCTTTTTGTATGTTGCTGGTTTATCCGCTCCCTAAGCTGAGGCTCTGGGGCTGGTTCACCTGGACCTATCAACATAGTTTATATCTTGTACCCCCCTCCTCTTTTTGGTGGTTTAATGTTAATAAAAATAAACACACTGAATAACCTGGTTGTTTTTAGCGTAGTCATCTTTAAGCTGATGGCGAGGTACAATAGGTGTGTAGATGTTCCTCAAGCTGCATTTGGGACTCTTGGATAAGATCCTGTGCGTCTCGGAGCTGGGCCTTGCAAAGACAGGGGATTAGAAAGTAAGGCAGGGCGAGATGGTGAGAGTAGGGAAATATGGCAGCAGTTGGGTACAGTGGTGGCAGTAAGAATAAATATAAGGGCTTGCCACCCTTTGGGTGATTTTGAAGTGCAACTCTATGATAGCTTGATGTTGCAGCCCATCAAAGGGGTTTATATAATGGGACCAGCATTGGACTGAGCCCCCCCCAATCCCAGCCACAAAGACCCCACCAGCCCCCCCTTCCTGAGCCACAACCCCATGAGGCACCCACACACCTACCTTCTTCTTCTTTCAGCCATGCGGAGGGCCAGAGAGAGAGAGGCCCCTCTCAGTTTTTGCCCGGTGTTCTGCCAGCCCAGTCCGACCATGAATGGGGCTCCCCATAGTCTGTTTTGCCCGCCACTGAAAACAGTCCCAATAATACTTGCGGGTCAATGGAAGGATCTTAATATAATTTACTCAAAGAGTTGCTATGGAGTATTGAAAAGTAAATCAAAGTATATGATTTTGGGGGATTTCTGCTTTGTCTTTTCCCTAGGACAGGGGAGCCACTTGAAGAAGAGGGAACTCTCCGGGCATCAATGAGACGTGAGCACTATTCAGTGATGGGACTGGAATTACTTGAAAGCCATCAAGAGTAAACCATAGGGTTGCCACATTTACTCCCAGGGGGAGGTGGGAACGTGGCATAGCAGGGGCAGGCTATTATGTGAAGGGGCGGGACTGTGATGTGTGGGGGCAGGACTGTGACTTCAGCGGTGGGGCTATGGAGTGGTGATCAGTGATAGCCCAATTACTGCGTCAATCTCAGGAAATTCTGTCAGGTTTTCCTAATTTGGAAAACTGGGCAGCCAGTTTAAAGGAACAGTAACATCAAAAAAAAATTCTTAAAAACACCACAACAAATTAGACTTTAAAATAGCAAATACTTTATTAAATAATTAATTACAGAAACTCAACTTCCTGTCCTCTACAGCAAAGGTGACAGGGCAACGAGGCCTGTTCGCCTTGACGGCTTGCGTGGGGCGCCACACGAAACAGCATCCGCAAATAAGAACTGCCAGTGATCCCCGCATTTCTGCACCGGCTTCCCATGGTCTCTAATAATAAAGGACTGCGGCATCCCATGCAAGCCGGCAAGGTGAACAGGCTCCTGTAGGGTAATACAAGTTACTATGAAGATACTCAATCCAATCCGATATGAAAGATTTAGAAAAGCGACCGGCACGGGGATGGCTTGCTCGAACACGATGCATACAGCACATACACGGAGCACAAGAAGAAGTGCAGCTCCGGGGATCACTGCACCTTCACCAGCGGATAGAACTGGTGCATATCCAGCGTGTCCTCCTGGTTGTTGTGTCTGAGCAGGCTGGGCATCATGATCCGGTTGTGCACAGCTCATCGCCTTCCACACCTTGTCAGAAGAAATCGAGTGCTGCATGATGGATCCTCGTCGCCCTGTCGCCTTTGCTGTAGAGGACAGGAAGCTGAGTTTCTGTAAGTAATTTTTTAATAAAAGATTTGCTATTTTAAAGTCTAATTTGTCGTGGTGTTTTTATTTGGTTCTACACTAACGAATTTTTAAAAAAAATAATTTTTATGTTACTGTTCCTTTAACCATAACAGCCCTTCAAAAAGTCAGGCTGTCCAAGTGGCAACTCTAATAAACCAACTCTATTCAGTCCTTTGCATAGAAGTTACACGGCATCTTATTGGGATTAAACATTTGGCAATTTCTAGTGTCAATGAGAAAAACACAGATAATCTTGAGATTCTAAGCAGTTGCTTTGAAGGAATAAAGGGACGCTATCCCTTTAATTATTATCCTTTCTACAATTTGAAGTTATTTTTGAATTTCCATACACCAGTGACCAATATGGCTCCCAGGCTTAGTTATAACAAATGGCCTCAATTCGCTTTCATCATGGAGTCTAGTATCTGGCAACGAACCATTCCAAGGCCCTCTGTTTGAGTAGCGAAGAGAGGAGAATATCCGTGGAAGAGAAATATTGTAGAGAACATCAGTGGTTCCATATCCTGCCCCAATCTTCTCTTTCAGGTCTGTCCAGTAGAAGGCTATAGGCTGGGCTCTATGAGAACATGGTGAGTAACTGAAAGGATCTTCTATACAGACTAACTAGAAAGCTATGACCTCCGAATTCTGTATCTGTTACCACTGAGCAGAACTTTAACAGGAAGACTGTTAAAGGGGATTCAGATTCTAGTTTTCCTTTAATATGTTTAGTTAACATACCTCCCATCTGTCCATTTTTTCCCGGTGCAGTCCCGATTTTGAAACCCAGTTCTTACTGAAATGCCCCAACTTTGTCTTTGACCTCCTGCAGTGAACAGAAAAAGATACAATGTTTCTTAGATGTATTTGTAACAATTTAAGAGAAGCAAAGAAGCAATTTCAATAATTTAAGATAAGCAGGTCTCTCGGGGAAACTCTGACTTGCAGCTTAAAGGGTAATTCACCTTCATTAACAAAATTGTAATAACACATAAATACCACAGAAATGTGTTCTAGCGTCCATAAAGTGCCAGAATTTGTAAAATGAACATGGTAACTATGGGCGTGCTCACAAAATGTATCTCTCAGTATGCGTGGAAAATGTTTTTGGCCCTGTTTCTGGTTTCAAAATGTTGGGAGGTATGGTTTAGTATGTTATAGAAAGGCTACTTTTAAGCAGCTTTTCAATTGACCTTCATTTATCTGATTCTTTCCAGCTTTCAAATGTGTGTGTGTGTGGGGGGGGGGGGGGGGGGGGGGGGTCACTGACCCCATCTAAAAGCAAATGCTTTGTAAGGCTACATATTTATTGTATATCACTTTTTATTTCTCCTGCTTCTATTCAGGTCCTCTCCTATTCATATTCCAGTCACTTATTCAAATTAATGCTAGGGCAATTTGGACCCTAGCAACCTGCAAACTAGAGAGCTGCTGAATAAAAAGAGTCAGTAGACAAATATATACATCTAACGGCCTTTACTTTGGTTTCTTACAGTTCTGCGGTGAGGCCTCTGCCTGGAATATAGTGACTCCCCTATGCAACTCTCTCACCTGCAGAGGAACAAGAAGAAAATTGCACCAAAGTATCCAGTATCCAGACAAAGTCATAAAGCAACATTATATGTATATATGTTAGGGATGCACCGAATCCTGGATTTGGTTTGGGATTCGGCCAATATTTGGCCTTTTTTTAGCAGGATTTGGATTCGGCTGAACTGAATCCAAATCCTAATTTGCATATGTAAATTAGAAGTGGGGAAGGATATCACGTGACTATTCATCACAAAACAAGGAAGTGAAAACATTTTTCATGCTTATTCATTCTCTGGCCCCTAATTTGCATATGCAAATTAGGATTTAAATTTTGTTACGTATTTGGCCAGATCTTTCACAATTTATTCATTGATTTGGCCGAATCCCAAATAGTGGATTCTGTGCATCAAAATATATATCGTATATATATATAGTATTTTATTCATCTACCATATTTTGGTGTTAAATGAGCATTTGCGGTCCTGCAGTCCAAATGCTATTGCAATCTCCCTTAGAAAGGATTATATTATAAATTTACTAAAATGGGGGCTTTTGTTGCACTTTTCCATTCCGTTCTTGTTTTGTGGGTCTACAAGAATTGATTGGGCACCATTTTGCACATGCACATTATAAAAGTGGCCCACCTTAAAAGAATTATGTGCTGAAATCCATTTTTCAATAATGCAAATGGATTTTTTTTTCTCATTTTGAAATCTGATATAGGGCTAGACAAATTGCCAGTTCCAGGTGCCCCCAATCATGTGACTTGTGCTCTGATAAACTTCAGTCATTCTTTACTGCTGTTGGAGCGATACCATCCCCTCCCTCCACCCAAGCAGCCCATCAGCAGACCAATGGTAAGGTAACCAGATACAGTATCCATCACTACATCACTCACTAGTAAAATCCAGGTCCCACTGAGACACATTCAGTTACAGTGAGAAAGAGAAACAATAGCCTGCCAGAAAGCAGTTTTATCCTAAAGTACTGGCTCTTTCTGAAAGCACATGACCAGGCTAAATGTCCTGAGAGCCACCTATACACCAATATTACAACTAAAAAATGGATTAGGAATGAAGTTTTACCTGATAGAGTGAATTACTTGCAGTGCAAACAGTGTCATTTTTATGACATCATAAAAATCATGACAGAATCCCATTAACCTGCTCTAAGTGCAAGTTAATCATTGGAGGTGAGGGAGGGTAACAGCAGACAAAATCCACAATTGCCCAATGGGCGCTGCCTAGTCACTACTAAGATACACTTAAAAAATATATAATTTTTTGTTTTACCATCAGTCATTTTCTAAGCAAGGGTCCCCCTCTGAAGCAGGGAGTAAGTGGATAATGTCCTTTTGTGTAAAATGTCATAACCATGTATTTGAGTGCTTTGGTCATGGATCACTTTGTCACACGTGGGGATTTTGCCAAGGGCAAGGAAAGGCAGAGAAATAAAATCCCATTTTTACTTTCTGCAATGAAAAAGAAATCTATCTCCAATATACTTTAATTAAAAAATGTGTAATGTTTTTATAAGAAACCTGACTGTATGCAGTGAAATTCTCCCTTCATTTAGTGTTGTGGATAGGAATTGTCAGACGGTCCCTAACTTCTAGTAGGGCAACAATCATACTTATGAGCAGCAGGGGGAGCCCCTGTCTTACTTACCAGTCATGCAGAACTCAAGCAGCTTTATGAAACCCGAACAATAATCTGGCCAATACATGAAAAAAAAAAACATTTGGAGAACTAAACCCATTCTTGAAAAAAAAACCCTTCTCCCCTACCCTACATCCCCCTCCCTCCTCCCCCCAAGCCTAACTTCCCCCCTGGGAAATGAAAAAATGAAATTCTGGCCTTGGGAATTCACAGGTGCCATCTCCTTTTCTTGGTCTTCTTCGGAACCTGTGCAGAGTTTCGGCACAGTTGTAGTAAATTTCCGGTCCCGAGCAACTGCGCATGTGCCAAAAATGCCAGTCTGATTCTGAAGAAGACCGAAAAAAGAAGATGCCGCCCATGAACAAGGCCAGAATTTGCACAGAGGGGTAAGTAAAAAATAGGGGCGTTTACCCGGGGGGCAGTTAGGCTGGTGGGGAGGCGGGAGGGGGGGTTCAAGAACAGGTGTAGTTCTCCTTTGAATACTAAGACACTCACCTCAACATGGTTTTGTTACTATCAAGTGCAGTTAAAAACAAATCAATCAAGAATAAGACTTTATTTTCTAACTGAGCATTGCTGTATTTCAGAGCTTTCTGGATAACTGATTTCTGTATAACAGATCTCATACCTGTAATTAAATGATTGGGCTTACTCATCAAGCAAAATATAGATAAAGATTGTTGCCCCCTGTGTGATTTTGAACTGGATTTCAACACTTTAAAACATTGCAAAAACTGATAGAAATTCAGCCAGTTGCATCAAATTGATTCAATAGCTTCGCCCCCTGGTGTCATAACTTCATACCTCCCAACAGGACAGTCCCGATTTTGACAGCTCGGCCCACAGTCCCGGATTGTTACTGTTACTGAGAAATAGGCACTTTCAAGTACAAATTAGGGACTGTAGGTTGAGCTGTCAAAAGAGGGACTGTCCCTCTCAAAACGGGACATCTGGGAGGTATGGATAAAAGCTGAGCCCTAAAACACCCAGAAATGTCTTCAGACTTTCCACAACCTGCCAATTTTTGTAATAAGGATGTGGTATAGAGGGAGGTGGTCATACAATGGAATTGGTCCAAAAGAATTTGCCAAACTTAGCAAGACAAATGTTTTTGTCCCCTTTCTATTTACCAAATGTTGGGAGGTATATAACTCCACTGACATCATTATGCCAATGGCTGATGTCATCATGCCTGTTCCTACATCAGTGCCGCACCCCCTCAATGCTATTTGCCCCACCCCCGTGTTCGGGGTTTAGCCACCAGCAAAGGTGGCAACCCTATGTCAATGGCTTGGGTAACCTGGGTGTAAACTAGGAATTCTATATTCCCAATATTTTTCTGGATCACATAAGTGCACTTTTGATACAAAATTTATTTTCTAATGTTTAAAACATACTGTAAATTCATATCAATTTAAGAAAATATATAAATATAATAAAAAACATAAGACGTATATGTTAGGCCTGTGTTTGCGATGCTATTGGACTGAGCCCCTAATCACCCATCACCACTGAAGTTTGGGAAAGACTCTGCCTATGACTCTAGCAGAAACCCTTGTGTGAGTTATAGGCCTTCCCCATGCTTTCCCCAGGGGTTCAGGGGCTCTACATTGCAATTAGTGCCAAAAAAATATGTGTTTGACGGCTGCCTTATTGACTAACATTCTCTTGCCTTATATTAAACATTTGTATTACTTTTAACCTTGCGTGTATTATTATTATTTTTTAATTTCATTGGGGATCATCTTTATATCTGGAAAACCTGAAGGAGAACTTTTACCACATACAATTAATATCCTAATAAATGAGATTTGAGATTTTGAGCTGTTCCCTCACTGAAACTTGACAGGACTATATGGAGTTTCTAGCTGTAACAGGAAGTGCGGGAGGAACAGACACAGCTCTGGCCACTCATTGGCTAATGGGAGCTAGCATGTTCATGTGCCGTTGGTTTGTATGAGAGCACAGTGCCTCATAACAACAATAGGAACTGACTTATTAATAATGACATTATGGCAGTTGCCCTCCACCTCTGGTTTATTCCCAATTAATTATGAGTCAGTCAGTTCATAAAGGTTTGGAATTAGCTTAGACGATGGGGGATTTGTCACAGGAAATTTATTTAGTGAGACACTTTTCCCCAGTTGTTAATTTAGATAGATTTCTTTGTAATGATTCTCAAAATATGTTACTTGATACAGGGTAATCAGCTCATCAGTACCAATAACTGACAATAATCCCACTGATTAAAGGGACACTGGCACCGCATAATTACTCAAATTACCCATAATTCTGTTTCCTCCTTACACACGATTTTATTGCAATGTTATTTCTGTCCAGGAAAAGTAGATGGGATCACTGTGGCGTTATATATTATGCTTGTACCTTTATATGGTCACAGAACATAATACATGAGTGTATAACTCAGCCTGCATCCTTGTGCCTTTATATGTTCACACCCCTCAGTGACTTCTAATATCCTTATCATTTACAGTAGGGGGTACATTATCCCTTATAATACATGAGTGATACTCAGAGTTCCCCCCTGTATAACTCAGCCTGCAGCCTTGTGCCTTTATATGGTCCCACCCTTCAGTGACTTCTAATATCCTTATCATTTACAGTAGGGGGTACATTATCCCTTATAATACATGAGTGATACTCAGCCTGCAGCCTTGTGCCTTCATATGGTCACAGAACAACCCCTCATTGACTTATAATATCCTTATCATTTACAGTAGTAAATACAACTAATTCTAAGTGCAAAAGGGGATTTTTTTTGTAATGTTATTAAGATACAGCCCAAATTATTTTTCAAATTAAATGGTCCCTGTAATGTTAATTTGAGCCCATTAGCTGAGCAGACGTACTATAAATGTCAGTAGGCAGAGGCAGTACAGTATGGACATAAGTGGGATATTCTGGAAACACAACAGGAAGAAATAGCATGTTATTACTGCACAGTAAGTCTGACACCAGCTTCCCCTGATAATGATTAATCCCTTCCCTACTGGTTTATACATTCTTCCCAAACCAGACTCTGCAGGATGTGCATGCTGCTGCAGGGATTCCTTCCGCTGGGATTCACCAAAAGCCTATTAGAGAAACTCCCTGCCTGCCTGCTAGTAAAGTGCCATCCTTCGATGAACAGCTTTTCTTTTCTGTTTCTTTATCTCCAGAAATAGGGCAGCCAGTCTGCAGGATCTGCAGCACCAGACCTGATGATTCAGCACAGAGCTTAGTGTCATTTTACACTGAGCCCAGGATCATCAAATAACCCATTTACTATTCTCACCCCAGGGAGCTGCCCATGGGATTAATTTGTCATGAATAGAAGGGGAAAATACCCAGTGAATAGAGAGGGTATAAATCTTTTTTTAATGTGATTATTTATAGCACATGCTGCACAGCTGTACCTACTGACCGAATAATGAACAGAAAAATGTGGGATAGCAGGTATAGTAGGGAGAGCTGGTGTCTATAGTAACAGTGGATAATAGTCTCTGGGAAGGGAGTGTGACTGTGGGATAGCAGGTATAGTAGGGAGAGCTGGTGTCTATAGTAACAGTGGATAATAGTCTCTGGGAAGGGAGTGTGACTGTGGGATAGCAGGTATAGTAGGGAGAGATGGTGCCTATAGTAACAGTGGATAATAGTCTCTGGGAAGGGAGTGTGACTGTGGGATAGCAGGTATAGTAGGGAGAGATGGTGTCTATAGTAACAGTGGATAATAGTCTCTGGGAGTGTGACTGTGGGATAGCAGGTATAGTAGGGAGAGATGGTGCCTATAGTAACAGTGGATAATAGTCTCTAGGAAGGGAGTGCGACTGTGGGATAGCAGGTATAGTAGGGAGAGATGGTGCCTATAGTAACAGTGAATAATAGTCTCTAGGAAGGGAGTGCGACTGTGGGATAGCAGTAACAGGCATGTAGATAGCAGGAAAATTACAATTAAATACATATAGGTGCACCCATTTTGGTCATTGGTAAATAAGCCCTATGTTTTTTTTTTTTAAACTTGTGTTCCTTGACAAAAACGGTAAATCATATATATTTTATTTTTCTCTATTTGGTTCCAGTTTGGGGATGTTTTCTAGCACATTGGTGAATCAATTCTACAGAATTCCTACCACAGATATGAGAAGCAGCAGTTGGCTGCCCCAGTGGTCTATACATGCGTGTAGCCTATGTATAAAATATCACAGGAATAACGATACAGAGTTCTGAATATTTCAGCACTGTTCCTTTTATCAGCTGCACATTACTCAGCCGTCTCTTTGATGTTTGCGCCCTACTATTACATTTTTTACACTCAGCTCATGTTCCATTGTGTCGGACTGGGTCTCTTAGAAAATAAACATAATATATTATGCTCTGGGCCCAATATGACAGTAAATGCTAAATGTTATAGGTTTTTATACAGGTTTATGGTACAATTTAAGACTGATGGGAATTATCCCAGGCCTGGTCATAGTAGGACCTGGGCCCAGTAGAGGATCCTATGCTACTCTGTTAAGCCAGTCCGACCCTTTCTCCCACATTACTTACTCTCTCATTCTGCTCTCCATGTGTTTCACTATAGGGAATGTATCACTTCTGGAAAATGAGCTAGCATTCAGGTTCAGGTGAGATTATTTCTGGAGTTGGGAGTATTTTCCAGGAGGCAAATTCACTTGACCTGATTACAAATAAAGCAACAAATCATTGTAAATATTTGCACAAATTGATGTTGATCAGGTTTCAATACAGATACTTGACCATTTCTCTATACTCTTAAGCTCTTCAGTGGCCTCCAGGCCTGGTCCCTTCTTAACCAACCTCCAGGTCTGCTGTGCCGTATTCCCTGACTAAAAGGTATCTGAGAAGATTCAGTCAACCAGAGTGATGTCCATTCACCCTATTGTGAGGGAGATCATTGTTAGTCAAAGAAATTGCATCTCTGGTATGTGCTTCCCTACCCATTGTAGGGTAGTCTTCATTGGTGGTAAGACTTGGGTTGGACACTGGACTTTATAACTAATGGATAGTAGGTAGAGATGCTTCTAATGATATTTTGGAGACGGTGGGGTCAGACATTTGCTATTGGAGATACTGGGGCAGTGTGCTTGATTTTGAAGGTACTGATCTGGGCATCTTGGTTCTGGAAATACTGGGAGGGGATACTTGGTTCTGGAAATACTAGGAGGGGATACTTGCTTCTGGAAATACTGGGAGGGGATACTTGCTTCTGGAAATACTGGG
>CM044444.1:101530897-101554072 GCA_024363595.1 Xenopus borealis
GGGGGGGGGGGACTATTGACTTAATTAAGAAAGATGTGAGACTCAGTAATGAAAACAAGCCTGTGGGTACAGCAGAGGGATAAGATATTTATTCTGTGTCTGATTGGACAATGAGGGAAAAGCTGAGGGGGGTAATTATTTACAGTGGCCCAGATATGCAGCTATTAATGTGTCACACTGTATAAGAAAGAAGTGCCGATAAAATAATCAGAAGGGAAGAGCCAGCAATTGAGATGAGATGCTGCTGATCATATATCACAACTATTCATCTTAATATGGTTACACATACATATATACTGTAGTATATATACTGTAGTATATATACTGTAGTATAGTGGGCCAATATGCAGTAGACTAACCAGGATTATGGTCTCCTCCCAATACTTCTTTCTTTGTTCTTCTTGTTCCTGAGCTTCTCTCTTTCCCATGGTCAGGAATGGACTTCCATATTTGTCCATACTTGACAAAGGGGTACAGCCCCAAAACGTTGCACCTTTCTGCAAATAAACACGCCAGGGTTTGACCCTGCTTGCACCAGCCTTGAGTGCCAGCGCATTCTTCTTGGGTTTTCCAGTAGGAAGGTGCTGATCCTTCCATCACTGTGCACCAGGCGTCAAGATCTAATGTGCGAGCGGTTCCTTTATCCTTCCATATTTTGTACCATTGGACACAAGGCATTATAACCACCAGGGTGGTTTAGTGGTTAAAATGCCCCAAAACCCCTATACAATATATCTCCCATGTCTCACAAATGGAGAAACAAAGGTTGATTTTTGCCAAAACGTAACATGGGCCCTTACATTCTCTTAACTTGCTAAACTCTACATTTGCTCTACTGCACCAGAGCTCTGTACCTGGGCATGGAATTATTAATATGGAAATATTGTATCCATTTACCAAGTAGGAAGTTGTACAGTATATCAGTTGGACTTACCTCTTACATATGGCCTGAAGAGTACAAAGTATACTTTGGAGGGATTGGTTAGACCACCAGGAAGCAGGTCTATGTAATGGTATTGATACTGGCATTAAGCAATGAACCCTTGAGGTAGAGAGTGGAGCAGGAAAAGAACCAGTGCTAGAGGGAAGAAAACAGATGGGATTATGGGAGTGGGGCACTGTACAGTGGAAACAAGAATAAGTAGAGATGGAGTAGTTGAGTCACAAAGCCCTAGAGAAGGAGGAGGTGCAAAAGGATGAAGAGAAGGTAGGGTAGAAATAAGACAAAGAGGGAGAACAATATTTTGAAATGAGAAGGTTAGTACAAAAATGAAAGCATATAACAGTAGGCAGCGAAAGGACAAAACTGGCCAACATTAGCTACCAACTCTGTCCTTCCAGACCCACTTAGGTGGACAAATTATCTAATGCATTAGAGGTGGATCATTCCCTTGTGTTTTGTGAATAATAGCAGTAGGGACTGATGGAGAGAAGTAGCAGGGAGGGCAGTTGGGAAGAGAAGAGCAGGACTTCACTGTAGTGGTTTCATGCAAAAAGCTGTAGGAGATGCAGCACAAGGAAGTAGGTAAAAGAAGAGAGGGCAGGCTGGAATGGTCAACGTAAAAGCCTAAATTAGAACATATATGGGTACAAGAATGGAGGTGAAAATTATGGAAATGAACTAATTAAGGAGCAGAGTGAAAGGGAAAGGCACAAGCCAGACATGAGCTGGGTAAGTGTCATAGAAAGAAAAGTAGGACCTATTTCTTCTGCTTTGGTCCACCAGGGATCATGTACTCCTGTAGGTTCCACTGGGGCACTCACAAAATTATCTATGTCTATCTCCCAGGAAAGCCTGATTATGATGGATAAATGCATCACTAATATGATCTGCAGGATCCACCCACGCATCCATTCAGATATCCATTCTGGATAGGTTGGATAAAGCAGAGGAAGTTCATTTAGGGCTTTTCCATGTCTCCTGTTGAGTTGGGCCTTTGTAAGAAGTTGCAGGTTTAGTGTCCTCCTTAGTGATTAAATACATTGGATTCCCTAAGGACAATATCACATGGGGAGATTGCAAGCCTTTTGCAAGCATGTGTGATTTTAGGATCAGTAGTTGTTGCATGGGGGCAAAGCACTTGTTATTCCTCCCCCCTCCCCATTGCCCTTATAGTCACTCCAGAAAGTAATCTGTCTTATATTATTAGTCGTTATTTCTATACTGTGTAGAGACTGGATGGGTATATATTGTAAGTATATATAGTGAATAAAGTACCCCCTCTTGTAAAATATAAGGATATTATAAGTTACCGAGGAGTTTCATGACCATATAAAAACATGAGGCCGAAGGCCGAGTGTTTTTATACAGGCAATGGAACTCCGAGGTAACTTCTAATATCCTCATATTTTGCAACTAGGGTACTTTATTTATTATAATACACAAGTTTCAGGGAGTCATGTGACAGAAATGACATCAGAACTCACCGTTTATAACTGATGACATCAGAACTCACTGTTTATAAGGATATAATTTACAAGATATTTACGGCTTTTGTGTATTATATATATATAGATATATATATATATGAATATCCTGTAACTGATATCCTTATAAATGGCTCTTAGTGATGTCATCAGTTATAACTGGAGCTTAGTGATGTCATATTTGTCACATGACTCATTAAACCTTGTGTATTATAATAAATAAACTACCCCTCGCTGGAAAATATGAGGATATTAGAAATAACCTCGGAGTTCCATGACCTGTATATGGTAATGGAACTCCTCGGTGGCTTCTAAAATCATTATAATAGGCAAAAGCCACGAATATCTTGTAAAGTGTATCCTTATAAATGGTGAGTAGTGATGTAAGTTTTGTCACATGACTGACTAAATATTATAATTAATAAAGTACCCCCTGTTGGAAAATATGAGGATATTAGAACTAACCTCGGAGTTCCATTACCTGTAGAAAAACCACTTGGTCTTCGGCCCCCTATTGTTATAGGGGGTACTTTATATTTTATTCACTATACATCATAAGGCAACACCTGCCTCCTCCCAGCTGGGGCTCCAACGCTTGGATTTATTTTTATGTCCCACCAAGCTCCACTAACGCCTATTGATTTCAGCAACCTTTAAGTCTATTGGGCTAAATTAGATTCATTATTACTTTCTGGCTGCTGAGTGCAATGCAATGGAGATAGCAGATCTGATCCTGAATCGTTGTGCTGACTACTTTTCCAAGATTGTGTAGATATTCTATAAGCAAACCCAGAATATTGTTCTGCAGAATTTGTTTAGCAGAGCTGGAATGGTTGTATAAGAATCTGTAGAGGCCATGAGCACACCTTGGGGGGCTGTTCCTGCTGAACTGTGATTAGTACAGGGGAATACCTATGACTGGGCAAAACTGAACGTTACTATGATAGTATTTTGGTGGACCTGGTTAAGTTCCTCCTGAGACAGATTTGGCACTGTGCATAATATAATGGAATCTTTCTATACAGGCTATTAGAAAAGGTGCATAAATGTGCCACCTGCCATTATATGCCCAGTGCTAGGATATGGTCTTAGTTTCCCTTATCCACCCTCAGAGCCCTCCTGCTGGCCTTAGCTTCCTATATCCATCTTCTGAGCCTCCCTGTAGGCCTTATATTCCCATATCCATCCTCTGAGCCTTCCTGCTGACTTAGTTTCCCATATCCATCTTCTGGGCCTCCCTGTAGTCCTTAGTTTCCCATATCCATCTTCTGAGTCTCCCTGTAGGCCTTAGTTCCCCATATCCATTCTCTGAGCTTTCCTGTTGGCCTTAGCTTCCTATATCCATCTTCTGAGCCTCCCTGTAGGCCTTATATTCCCATATCCATCCTCTGAGCCTTCCTGCTGACTTAGTTTCCCATATCCATCTTCTGGGCCTCCATGTAGGCCTTAGATTGTCATATCCATCCCCTGAGCCTTCCTACTAACCTAAGTTTCCAATATCCATCCTCTGAGTTCCCTTGCTGGCCTTAACTTCCCATATCCATCTTCTAAGCCTCCCTGTAGGTCTTAGATTTCCATATCCATCCTCTGAACCTTCCTGCTGGTCTTAGTTTCCCATATCCATCCTCTGAGCCTCCATGCTGGCCTTAGTTTTCCATACCATCCTCTGAGCCTTCCTGCTGGCCTTAGTTTCCCATATCCATCCTCTGAACCTTCCTGCTGGCCTTAGTTTCCCATAATCATCCTCTGAGCCTTCCTGCTGGCCTTAGTTTCCCATATCCATCCTCTGAGCCTTCCTGCTGGCCTTAGTTTCACATATCCATCCTCCGAACCTTCTTCTTGGCCTTAGTTTCCCATATCCATCATCTGAGCCTTCCTACTGGCCTTAACTTCCCATATCCAGCCCCTAAGCCTTCATGCTGGCCTTAGTTTTCCATATCCAGCCCCTAAGCCTTCATGCTGGCCTTAGTTTTCCATACCATCCTCTGAGCCTCCCTGCCGCCTTACAGAACACAATTTTTCTCTCAGGGGTAAATTTATCAAAGAGTGAAGTTCCGCCACTAGAATGAAATTCCGCAGCTCTCAATTCATTTCTATGGGATTTTGAATGGCGTATTTATCAATGGGTGAAGTGAAGTTTCACCCTTTGATAAATAGGCCTTCAAAAATCCCATAGAAATGAATAGAGAGCTGCGGAATTTCCCTCTAGTGGCGGAACTTCACTCTTAACTTCACTCTTAGATAAATATACCCCTCAGTCTCTAAGAGAGGAAAGGAGAACAGGAAAATGAGAGTAAAATTTATATTTTATTGACACTTTGTTATAGTCGGTGCATTATCAGATCCCCAATTTGAAAATATCTTCAAAGAACTATTAAATATTTACAGGTGGAGGATGCAAATATTATTTCAGGCATTTGCTAAGTTACACTTTCATGTGACCTTGAAAAAATTGTCCTTGTTATAAGGCTTAGTGCTGAGCAATAGGAACCCGTGGGGGAAGCACATGGGGATGTACTGAGTCCGATTTTATAAAAAGCATGGCAACTCCCACCTCTGCTCTCACTATCATGAAATATTTTCTCATTGATATTAATAGTAGGAGAGAGAACCCCCCTCCACACATACACACACAAGCCCCACACTTTTATTGCTTTTATGGTTTACTACCAACAGAAACTGTCACTGTCTCCCCATTCTATGAAGCAGTGTAACATTACATCAGGTTTCAATTAATTGTGTTTATTTCCCAGCAGCCCTTATATTACTCTGCAGGGTTCTGTGTCCTCAGCCAAACCTGAGACATAACACTTCAAACAATTGAGAAGAACATTAACAAGTGCTACACATTTAGATTTCCAGTGACTGTTACCCCAATGTTTCTATATATCTGTAACCTTGTTATGAGCTAAGGGGGCCCAATCTGAAGGTCAGTTAGGGGGAGATTTGGGGTGAGTGTTTATTTGTACCCTGGGTACCCCTGGAACTATAGTGACACCCCAATGTTTCTATATATCTGTAACCTTGTTATGAGCTAAGGGGGCCCAGTCTGAAGCTCAGTTAGGGGGAGATTTGGGGTGAGTGTTTATTTGTACCCTGGGTACCCCTGGAACTATAGCAGTACATATAAATGTTCTCCACCCCAAAATATTCAAAAGGAAAACTGACATTATGTGTCAATAATCATTTTTAGTCTCACGGTCTGACACCTATAAAGCTGCCTGGTTGCTAGGGTCTAAACTCTGAGCAACCCTATTAAATGATATTCCATACCTCCCAACATTTTGGAAATAAAAAGAGGGACAAAAAAATTGCTCCGCTCAGCGCACCAACATTTTTTGACCATGCCCATTTTGGGGGCCACACCCCCTAATTACCATAGTTGTTTTACAAAATTTGGCAGGTTATGGAAGTTTGAACATATTTCTGTGTCTTCTTTCAGTTTTGCTAATGAAGGTGAGTTGCCCTTTAAGCTGCGAGTCTAACTTTTCCAAAGGGAACTGTTATCTTATATTGTTACAATTATGTATTTGCTTATCTAGAAATTCTTACAAAGTATCTTATCTGAACCTCCTGGCAGTTCTGGGCTCTCTGCCAAAAGCCAATAAAGTTAGAAACTTTGTGTCTTTTTCTGGCTCTTCAATGCAGAGAAAAAAAAGGGACTTTCCAGTACAAATGAGGGACTGCAGGTTGGGACTGTCCCTCTAAGAACGGGACAGTTGGGAGGAAATACGATGGTGGGGAGGGGTGGGGGGGGGTCACAGACTGAATTAGATAAATTATAAATTGTATTTATTGCTGACCTGGATATGAATGTACAGTATATACTGCCCAGTGGATGTGACAGCAGGATATCCAGACAGTTGTTGCCACTGGCATGAAACAGGGAATATTCCACAAATATCATCAGTGCAAATAAGGGAAAGACGTTGCCTCCTGACATAGGGCATTTATACCTATCGGCATCTCCGAATCTGAATCCAAATCTGTTTCACTGCCCTGAGCTGAATGTTAGTGGGTCATCTGAATGGCGTCCTGGGAGCAACGCTGCCCCCTACTGGCTGATCAGAAATGCAGTTTTGATCCTGAGAGATTCTAGCGCTTTACTCAAAATAAAAGCATTTTAGCCCATAATTTCTTTTATCTGCTTTTCAATATCGTGTTGGCTGGGGGAATGTAGAATGGTGAGTACATGTATTTCACACTCTCTCTCTCTGTAGCCAGCGTATACGGAAATAAGGATCCCTTCCGCTATGGTAAGTTTTATTCTGAAATAGCTTTATGGCAACAGTAAACATTATTACAGATATGGGACCCATTATCCGGAAACCCATTATCCAGAAAGTTCTGAATTACGGAAAGGCCGTCTCCCATAGACTCCATTATAATGATATAATCCAAAATTAGTGATGGGCGAATTTACTCGCCAGACGATAATTTGCGGCGAATTCCTGCGATTCGCTGCTGGCGAATAAATTCGCTGGTGTAAAGAACAACGCGACGCACGTCGAAAACGACCCGATGTGCGTCAAAAATGTGACGCAACTCGTTTCGCAAATTTTTCGCAAATTTCGCTGGAAATTCGTGAATTTTTCGGCAAAGCAAAACGGGATGGATTTGTCCATCACTATCCAAAATTGTTAAAAATGATTTCCTTTTTCTGTGTAATAATAAAACAGTCGCTTGTACTTGATCCCAACTAAGATATAATTAATCCTTATTGGAAGCAAAACCAGCCTATTGGGTTTATTTCATGTTTATATGATTTTCTAGTAGACTTAAGGTGTGAAGATCCTAATTATGGAAAGATCCCTTATCCAGAAAGCCTCAGGTCCTGAGCATTCTGGATAACAGGCCCCATACCTGTACTTGATCCCAACTAAGATATAATTAATCCTTATTGGAAGCAAAACCAGCCTATTGGCTTTATTTCATGTTTATATGATTTTCTAGTAGACTTAAGGTATGAAGATCCAAAATGCCAAAAGATCCATTATCCATAAAGCCTCAGGTCCCGAGCATTCTAAATAACAGGTCTCATAATTGTAATATATAAAAAGCATCTAAACAGGAGAGACTTGGCCTTTAGGCAATGTCCCATGAAGATTTTTGTTATTTAATAAAATGTATTATCTGATTTCATTAAGATTACGATACAGTGCGGATGACTGGACTTATTCTCGCCATTGTCATGTTCAGTTTGGGAATCATCATTGCTCTGAGTAAGTGTTCTATTCTAGCATGTGTGACCCTTAATCCCACCCCCAAGGAACAGTATTGTCCCAATAAGTTGAGATGCTTTGAGTTTGTTTCTTATAGCCATGAGCCAAACCTTTAATGGTCTTAAAGTCACCCATGTATAAACAGAATTGGACCAGCAGTACAGAGTGACTGAAGTTTATCAGAGCACAAGTCACATGACTGGGGGCAGATGGGAAACTGACAAAATGTCTAGCCACATGTGAGATTTCAAAATTGAAAATAAAAAAAAGCTGTTTGCTTTTTTGAGAAACAGATTTCAGTGCAGAATTCTGCTGGAGCAGCACTATTAACTGATGTGTTTTGATAAAAACAAGTTTTCCCATGACAGTATCCCTTTAATATTTGATTGTAATCTGTATTCCAACAGAAAATGTACCACTCCCATTGGGTGTTCCTTTTTCTATGTTCTTCTGATCTAATCCCCACACCTGAAGAACAGGAGGATGGCAATGATTTGCGCTTTAGTATAATGCCTTTACACTTGAGTTTAAAGGGATACTGTCATGGGAAAACATGTTTTTTTTTTCAAAACACATCAGTTAATAGTGCTGCTCCAGTAGACTTCTGCACTGAAAACCATTTCTCAAAAGAGCAAACATATTTTCTGATATTTAATTTTGAAATCTGACATTGTCAATTTTCAAGCTGCCCCTAGTCATGTGATTTATAAACTTCAGTCACTCTTTACTGCTGTACTGCAAGTTAGAGTGACCTCACCCTCCCTCCTTTCCCCCAGCAGAACAATGGGAAGGTAACCAGATAGCAGCTCCCTAACACAAGATAACAGCTGCCTGGTAGATCTAAGAACAACACTCAATAGTAAAATCCAGGTCCCACTGAGACACATTCAGTTACATTGAGTAGGAGAAACAACAGCCTGCCAGAAAGCAGTTCCATTGTGAAGTGCTGGCTCTTTCTGAAAGCACATGACCAGGCAAAATGACCTGAGATGCACCTACACACCAATATTACAACTAAATACACTTGCTGGGTAAGAAATTCAATTTTACATGATAGAGTGAATTATTTGCAGTGTAAACAGTGTCGTTTAGAAATACAAAATACACCATAAAAATCATGACAGACATTAATTAATATTTATTTATTAACCAGTTAAGGTGAGAAATTATCTCTGAGGTTTAATGTGATTCCCATTTGGACCCTTCTAAAGATAAAACCTGTATCTCTGTCTCTCTTCTCTTTATTTCCCACTGCAGGCAACAAATTTAAATGCAAAAAGAGGAATCCAGAGTAAGTTTATGTCTTTTATTAGTGACCCGATCATTTCTTCTGTCTCCCCCACTCTCTTGTTCTTCTATGTGAGCCAAGACTATTGCTGTTCAGTAATAGACCCCAGACATGCCGCTGAGCCAACTCAATACCATTCCTGGGCTTTCTCTATTGAATGGTGTATGAGCATTGACACTATATAACATGCTTTTTCCAGCTTTGTTTGTTGCTCCTAGTGAGCGCTCGCCCTGCGTGAATTCCTTCCATCCAGAGAGCGGGGGGTGAATTTATTCTTAAAATAGCCCCTCTTTATTCCAGCAACAACATCACAGCAGTGTGAACTTTGTAGCTATAGAAAAGGGCAAAAAATACTATTATTAATAGAATAGATACAGACCTGCTTGTCTGATTCACTGTTGTTTTCTAAAAAAAAAAAATTTTTAAAGTGAAACTGAAGTTTTCTTATTATAATAGGATTGGGAATAGGGTTTCTATCTCTATTAATGCATTTTTATTATTATTTTGTTTAATCCCCCTCATAACCCTGAAGTATTGTTTATATTGTAATTGTGCTATTGATTCTAATCTGTACAATACAGGGAACTCGGAGTATCACTCATGTATTATAAGGGATAATGTACCCCCTACTGTAAATGATAAGGATATTAGAAGTCACTGAGGGGTGTGACCATATAAAGGCACAAGGCTGCAGGCTGAGTTATACAGGGGGGAACTCTGAGTATCACTCATGTATTATAAGGGATAATGTACCCCCTACTGTAAATGATAAGGATATTAGAAGTCACTGAGGGGTTGTTCTGTGACCATATAAAGGCACAAGGTATCTATGAGTATTGTTTGTTTCCTTACATTTCATCTGTCTTTCCCACAGTGGAGCTCAGACTAACGGACGGCAATCCCACAGTAAGTAACTGTGTAGTAAAGCTATATTATTTGTCTACAACCTGGCTTTAGACCACAACACTCCTGGAAACTCCTCTTACCTGTCTAACAGCCTATTATCAGCTAAATGCAAAAACCACGTCTCACTGCGACTACTTCTAGATCTCTCAGCTGCTTTTGACACTGTTTATTTCCATCTCTAATCTCTTCATTCTCATTCTGCCTTCTCCTGGTTTTCATCTGACATATCACACTTTCACTGTCTGACCATGGAGTATCATCTTCTCTCTTGCCTCTCTCTGTTGGGGTCCCTCTGTCCTAGGCCAATTATTATTTTCTCTATACAGGGCAGGAATTATGGGTAGGCAGAAGAGGCACCTGCTTAGGGTGCAACAATAGAGGGGTGCTCGACAGGTCCCTGTGAAAGTGTATTCTGTATATTCCTAGTCCATGTTTGCTCCCCTCCCCCCTACGGCACATGAGGGGGGCAAGCAAGATGGGTAAAGATGTTGTAATGTGGGAAAGAGTTTAATTGTGAAATGCTTGAAATGCTATGTGAGCATGGGGTCTGGGGGTCTGGCCACAAGAGGGCAGTAGGGTCCCATCAAGTGTAATTTTTACCCCAGTCATCAGAGGGAGCTAGAGGGGAAAAGTAGGAAAAGTATAAAATGGGGCAAGTAACAAGTCAAGTGGCAGTTCGCAGGTGGGCATGGTCCAGTGAAGAACACCTGCTGGAGGAGAACATCCCAGTCCTAAGTAGTAGGTTCAGCCAGAGTCAGGAGAGCAGGGCCAGAACTAGGGGTAGGCAGAGTTGGCACGTGCCTATGGTGCAAAGCTTGGGGGGCGCCAGGCACGTACTGTCTCTGCGTCATACCCTAGTCCGATCCGCTCTCATCACTCTTTCTTTTGTGTCTGCATACTTTCCGATGCACACCTGCGTCCTTTTCGACGCCCGCAACCTTTATGGCACATGCCTATAGGGTGCTGTAACCGGAAAGGTTGCCTAGGTCGTCTGGCCGGTCTGGCCCAGGGCTGCAGAAGAACAATGTAATAGTGTGCGCTAGGATTACAAGGTAGGTTGGAAAAGGGTAGTAAGGGCAGTTAAGAGCCCCAACCAGGAGCTAAGTGGAACTAGCCTTCAGGCAGACACTCTACCAATGAGGATCACAGGGACAGTGAGCATAATAGTTGTAAGAGAGGGCTATTGGACCATGTCCATCATGAAAATTCCTACCAAGGTGATGCCAGTGAGGAGTGTTGGGTTGCTGAGGGCAATGGGGATATAGAGATCCCAACGAGGGCGGTGGAACGGGAGCTGCCCATTGATGGTAAGAGGTAATACCACAAAAGAATCCTGTAAGTAAGAGATGGTTGGTCTTCTAGGAAATATTGGTCATCTACTGGAATGCCTTGGACATTTGGTTATTTGTGTCTGACTTGGATATTCCTATTGCCGTTGGAAAATAAACAAAACGTTATAATTGTTTAAGTGGTCAACTATTATACTTCTGCCTTTGTATATTACGAAGACCCTGCCTACAAGAGCGGGCATGGGGGGAGCGCAGTGGCTGGCCCTGTCTTTCTTTACATGCTTTCTTGTCCAATTAATCATTTCACATGGTTTCCACTATCACCTCTATACTCCAACCCGTTTCCTGATCTCAACCCTGAGTCTTAACTCATTTATTGTACAACATTGCAGAATATGTTGACATTTTACAAATAATAATACTAACAATAATAGCCCCTGATTGATTCTTTTTCAATGTCTCACTCTTGGTTTTTACAGCCCCAGCTGGAAGTGTATAGTTCCTCTGTTCCTTAAACTTACCACGTGCTGCTGGATCCTGTCTCTGGACCTCCATGAAGAACTGAGGGGAAGGGATGGAAAGGAATCGAACCTCTTTTCACAACGTTGCAGATAGCGTGTTACATGCATGTTTGACATTCCTGCGTGATCCCCCCTCCCTTGTTTCCTACATGCACACAGGGCTTTCTTCTCTGATCTCCCAAAAGACTAATTCAGAAAACCACACACACCCCAATATCCCCTTTTTAATAAACAAAGACGAGGATACACTGGAACAAAAAGCAGATAGAGAAGCAGAATCAGGTCTCCAACACAACAAGAAACAACCAACAACTTAAAAATTCAGAATTCAGTAATCATTCAGAAAAGAATGCCCTTGTATTCCTTTAAAAAATGTCCAGCCTTTGTTGATTGAAAATCCCATCATCCAGACAATTGGCCATAGGAACTTATTTACCATTGTCTGGTCTTTGCCTGTAATCAGGATATGGTAGGTACTACCAGAAGTCTGATGGTCTCCATTGGTTTAGATCATTACAATTTTAATTTTTTATTTGATGGCCAAGAATTTATCAGTGTCTAGTGGCTTCCAAAGGTCTCTAGCATATCCCAAAGTTGTAGCTACTATTTGGTGACTATAGGAATGATTTTTAAGTGGCTAATGGGCTGCAAAAGTCTTTGGCAAGGTTCAGAATGTGTAAGAGCTATAGTTGGTCATTCAGTGTGTGGAATGCTGTAGCTACTACCTGGTGGATATAGGAAGTCTTCCATTGGTTCCTGGTTTCTTCCAAAGATCCAGATTAATTGTCAGGAAATTATGCTTACCATGCTAACATGCATGATGGCCCTCATAAGTCTCTGGAACAATGAATATTTCAATCACCGCACACCTCCTTCCACTGATCTGCGTGGTGGTGCTGGTCCTCCGCTGACCTAGCCAGGTCTCCTTAACTGCTTTGTAGAAAGAAAAAAACGGTCCGCACACACCAATATTGCAGTCGGGGATAGTGCCCCTTTCTTTTAATGCCACCAGTTGTCAACGTTTCGGGGGGAACACAGCCTCCCTTCTTCAGGGTCGTCCTGAAGAAGGGAGGCTGTGTTCCCCCCGAAACGTTGACAACTGGTGGCATTAAAGGAAAGGGGCACTATCCCCGACTGCAATATTGGTGTGTGCGGACCGTTTTTTTCTTTCTACCTCATAAGTCTCTACCATAGGTCTCTACCCAAATCTGGTGAAATCTACAGCTCTTTAACCTTGTTTAGGAAGTGGTGGCCACCACCATAGACTGTTCTTTACCGTTATCCAGTACATTCCACAAGTGGTCAGTAGTCAGAGAATTGTAAATCCTGCCAATGCGAAGAATGAGCTGTGCTTAAAACTACTAAATTACAGCAAAATGTGAGCTAAAGTTCAACAGAAACTGGTTAGTCTACTATTCTATGAGGTCCCTTTCTACTGAAATGTCAAATTTGTGTTTTATGGTGTTTCTTGGATTTCTCCTGGTACTGGTCTCTAATTCTCTTTAAAAGGGTTAAGCGGGTAGGGGTTAGATACTGGGAAGGTGTCCTCTTTTATTTTTCTGTATATAGCATGTAAGAGAAATAGACGTATATAAAGAGAGAGAAATATATATAAATATATGTTTGTCAAAGACAGATCTCTATCAGATATATGCACATGGGCAGAAGCAACCAAGTCCCTACCTTGAAGTTCTAATAAAATGACACAGATATCTTAGATATTTCTTAGCATGGTGTCTTTTATATGAGTGGCTGCACATGTTTTACTAAAAATTGAAGATTGATTACCCCCCACAACAACAAAAAGGTCATTATGCCACAGGTGAGTGGGATTGGCACTGGATTGTGTACAATACTGCCCCCTTGCTCTGAACCTTGACCTCAGCCTACTGCTTCAGTCATACAAATAAACTCAGTGAATGCATTTTATGTAGATGCAAGAATACATACAGTAGCTGGTGAGGCCCAAACATTTAAAGCAGACTTTCTGAAACCATATTATGTAAGATGATGTAGAACTCGCCAATTGATGGCCCTCAGCTGGTGTTGAGTTACAGCTACTTGTACAGAACGGGACTGAGACTTAGTACTTGTACATCAACAAATACTTAATGGAAACAATATAAGTGTAGCTTGTTATGCTGCCCTACTGCCACCATCTAGACCTACTGTTGCCATCATCCCTTATCATTCCCATGTTGCCTTACTCTCACTGCCTTGACCAACAGTCACAATCTTTTCCTACACTCCTTCTTTTAGTTTCGCCATCTTGTCCAACTGCCTCCATCTTTCTCTACTTTCTCAATCTAATCCTGTTGTCACCATCATCTTCTACTCTCTCCATCTTTTTCTACATTCTCCATTTTGTCCTGTTGTCATCATCCTGTCCTACAGTTTCCATCTTCTTCTACTTTCTCCATCTTGTCATACTGTCTCCACCTTCTTCTACTTTCTCCATCTTGTCCTACTGTCTCCATCTTCTTCTACTTTCTCCATCTTGTCCAACTGTCTCCATCTTTTTCTACTTTCTCCATCTTGTCCTAATGTATCCATCCTCTTCTACTTTCTTCATCCTTTCCTACTGTCTCCATCTTCTTCTACTTTCTCCATCTTGTTCTACTGCCTCCATCTTTTTCTACGTTCGCAATCTTGTCCTGTTGTCACCAGCTTTTCCTACTGTCTCCATCTTCTTCTACTTGCTCCATCTTGTCCTACTGTCTCCTTCTTCTTCTACTTTCTCTATCTTGACCTACTGTCTCTATATTCTTCTATTTTCTCAATCTTCTCCTGTTGTCACCATCTTGTCCTAATGTCTCCATCATCTTCTACTTTCTCCATCTTGATCTACTGTCTCTATATTCTTCTACTTTCTCAATCTTCTCCTGTTGTCACCATCTTGTCTTAATCTCTCCATCATCTTCTACTTTCTCCATCTTGATCTACTGTCTCTATATTCTTCTACTTTCTCAATCTTCTCCTGTTGTCACCATCTTGTCTTAATCTTTCCATCATCTTCTACTTTCTCCATCTTGTCCTAATGTCTTCATCTAGCCTTACTTTTGTCAAGGTGCTCTACTGTCAGCATCTTTCCCTACTGCTGCATTATAGTCCAGCTTTTTTTTCACAATCTTGCTTTTTCTTTATCTCCAGCTTTCCCTTCTGTTTCAGTTTTCATATACTGGTGCCACATTACCCATCTATACCCACTCTTCCAACTTCCAACTGCTGTTCGGCCCAACTATCTGAGGGTCCCAGAGCAGTACTGCTCAATTGCTAAATAACCTCTGATCATGCACACTCTGGTTCTCTGGTCACTTCTTCAGCCCTTAAAATGTAGTCCAGTGTATGTCAATAGAATAAAGAAGACTGGTGTCAGAATGTATCTGAATGCAACTAATTCACTTAATTGCAGTTCTGTACAAAATTGTTTTGGGGTCAGTCCAATGGCTTTCAGCAAGCAATCCTCAATAGATGATCAGTGGGGCCAGCTACCTGACTAGACCATGTCTTTTCAATGCAGCAGATGCAGTATTTATTGTGCCGGGATGTCAATGCATTATTCATAAGTGTCTCCTGCAAGTCATTAGCCGTCAGCCCTGCACCCCCCGTAGGCTAAAATGCTACTTGTGTCTCCTGGGATGGAAAGTGGAGGATTACAGTGACCCGTGCCTAAAGGCAAAGTTCACCTAGAAATGAAAATATTATTTTACACGCAGAATAAAGATAAGTAGTTGTTCTCCTTATTTGTGTTTTTTTTTGTTATTTGCTTCTCTGTTTGTCCTTCCGAAGTTAAGGAAACAATGATCCAAATTCATTCTGGAGTCTGAAGTGAAGCTACTGTACCTACAAAAGGCGGAGGCTCTCTTTTATACAAGAGCTTGTAAATCATTATAAATCCAATGACAGAAAACCACCTATACTACAGATGATGTCCTACTATTCTTCCTAGGGTTCCTAAAGGTCCCTCGATTGTTATTCAGAGGAGTATTAAGCAACGGCAGATACTTTTGTTTCAGAGTAAGTCCCCTTTAACTTTAAAAAGGAGCAGTGAAGAAACCACAAGAACAGAGGGCGGGTTACTGAGTCGCTTGCTCAATAAATTACACAATCACTTTAATGTTAGCTTGTGTTTCCCAGGCACTGCTCTGTAGATTGCAAGCTCTGCGCATATTCCCTGTGGTTTGCAAGGCAGGGTTTATGTACAAGGAACTGGGTCTCTCGGCCAATAGAAGGAGAGATGGAGAAGGCACTTATGGGACAGTTGGGAGGTATACAGTTGTATACAATAGCCTGCATTATATATATATATATATATATATATATATATATATATATTAACCCTACACTGGCCAATGGAACAGGATTAACTCTACCCTGACCAAGAAAAAGGTAGGGCCCACATTATTAACTCTATGTTGGGCAAATAAAATCTGAGCCCTGTATTATAACCCTGCAATGGCCAAATTAAACAGAAATCAGGATTTTACCCTGTACTGGCCAGATAAACTTACAGGCCCTGCTTTATTGAGCATGAGAGATCCAGCAGAGCGATGATCCCTACTAAATTAACCCAGTGATGAGCAAATTCCCTTTGTACGGCTATGGGGTCCGTTATCTGGAAACCCGTTATCCAAAAAGTCCCGAACTGCAAGAAGGCCGTCTCCCATAGACTCCATATAAATCAAATAATTCCTTGTTTTTATAAACAATTTCCTTTTCCTGTGTAATAATAAAACAGTAGCTTGTACTTGATCCCAACTAAGATATAATTAATCCTTATTGGAGGCAAAACCAGCCTATTGGGTTTATTTCATGTTTCTATGATTTTCTAGTAGACTTAAGGTATAAAGAGCCCAATTACGGAAGATCTGTTTTCCAGGATACCCCAGGTCCCAAGTTTTCTGGATAACAGGTCCCAAGTATTCTGGATAAGAGGTCCCATACCTGTACTTGATCCCAACTAAGATATAATTAATCCTTATTGGAAGCAAAACCAGGCCATTGGGTTTATTTCATGTTTATATGATTTTCTAGTAGAATTAATTTATGAAGATCCAAACTATGGAAATATCCTTTATCCGGAAAACAACCGTTCCTAAGCATTATGGATAACAGGCCCAAACATTTATTGGGTTATAATAATTATTGTCTTAGTTTGAATCAAGTACAAGTTGCTGTTTTATTATTACACAGAAAAACTAAAAAAATTTTTTAAAAAAATCTGGATTATTTGATTATAATGGGCCTATGCATAATTTGGAGCTTTCGGGATGACGAGTTTCTGGATAATGGATCCCATACCTGTACTGTTTTATTATTACACAGAAAAAAGGAAATAATTTTTAAACATCTGGATTATTTGATTATAATGGATCGATGCGTAATCATAAAGTGCCTGCAGGAAAGATTTGTCTATTGAGCGAAAGCAACAGCTTCTACGGCGCCATCTGCTGGCTGGTGTGGTTATTCTCTGAGCTCTGCGATGGTGATGAGATGCTGATCTCTGTAGAAGTGATGTATATACATATATAATACTGTATAAAGGTTTAAATTCAGCCTTGCTATGGGAGGAGTGGGCCACTCAATATCTAGAAGCTGTGGGTACCACCCTGTTGTCTCTCTGGTTTCTGTTAGTCACACTGAGGATGTGGTCTGGGTAGGAAATGACACATTCTTTTACTTCCTCTCATGCTGAATTCACCTTCTTGTGCTTCATCTCGCATCTCACAGCCGTTCCCTCTCAGACCCTCAACTTGCCCCAATACATTGTCCCCTGAATACTGGGACCCCCCCCCCCCACACGGAGACACTTTCCTACCATCTCTACTGCTGAGCTGTGTGATCTTCTGCCCAGAATACCCCCCTGCCCAGGTAAGAAACCTCATTGTGCTTATAGTATCCCCCCATTGCTGCTCATTCTAGGGTCCCCCATACCTGCTGTGGGTATAGTAGTGCCCACCATCATTTGTTATAAGCTCAGTGCCGTGATGCCCAGGGCTGGACTGTGCCAGTGGAAAAAACCCAGTGGGACTTGACTTTCATGGTCCCGCTGGCCCAGACTCTCTACCTACTTGAAGAGCTGCTGCTCTTCTGACCTCCTTCCCTGGCCCTGGTCTAAAGGGGGGGAGCAGAGGGGACTTTATGCTGGGGGTCTAGGGAGTGGTGTGATGCAGTAGTCTCCTAGACCTCCAGTTCAACGATGCTTATGTCATCAGCTTAGAGGCTACAGGTTCCTTCCAGCCATGCTCTGGCCTCTCAGCCTCCACCAACCCAACGGCACTTGAGCTCTTCCTCGTGTCTGTATATGAGTGGTGATTAAAGGAGAACTAAACCTTAATTTTTTTTTTATATACTGAACTTATTCCACCAACCTAAAGTTTGAGCTTGTCAATAGCAGCAATGATCCAGGACTTGAAACTTGTCACAGGGGGTCACCATCTTGGAAAGTGTCTGTGACACTCACATGCTCAGTGGGCTCTGAGCAGCTGTTGAGAAGCTAAGCTTAGGGGTCGTCACTAATTATCCAGCAGCAGAAAATGAGCTTCCCTGGCTGTAATATAAGCTGATGCTACAGGTTTGCTGATGATTAAATTGTGATGTTTCTAATGATGTGTATTAATGACTAATCAGCCTTATATTGTGACTATATTTCTATGACACTATCAGGTGTATATTGTGAGTGGGTCCCTAAGCTCAGTAAGTGACAGCAGCACAGAGCATGTGAATCAGTGAATCAGTAGAAAAGAAGATGGGGAGCTACTGGGGCATCTACTGGGACTGAGACACAGATCTTTACTGCTAAACACAAGCACAAAACATCATGTACAACATTTATACTCACTTCTTTACTTAGGCTTTAGTTCCCCTTTATGGAAGAGTGAGTCGCCCCCACTAACAAGTCACCAGTTGGCTCAGTACATAAACAATCGGCCCATGGGCCATATGGGTGTGTGACGTCTCAAGTCTAAAAATCTTACAACTTTAGGTTTATGTACCAGCCCGCAGCAACCACAGCCCTTTAGCAGTAAAGATCTGTGTCTCCCCAGTAGATGCCCCAGTAGCTCCCCATCTTCTTTTCTACTGATTCACTGATTCACATGCTCTGTGCTGCTGTCACTTACTGAGCTTAGGGACCCACTCACAATATACAGTACACTAAGGGGCAGATTTACTATTGGTCGAATTTCGAAATAAAAAAAATTTGAAATGAGCGTTTTTAGCTGCGCTCCCCTGCATTACGTTTTGTTCCGTTCAGCCGCAGGGGAGCGCAGGAGTAGACGCACTTGATTCTGTTGAATGGGGCTGTACTCACACAGACGCATGTAGGTGTGGAACACAGGTTGAGACGCAACATGCTGCATTTTACTTGCGTTCGGCACCTTCATGCGTCTGTGTGAGTACAGCCCCATTCAACAGAATCAAGTGCGTCTACTCCTGCGCTCCCCTGCGGCTGAACGGAACAAAACGCAGGTAAAAACGCCCATTTGTAAGAGCCCTTAGAAGGGGGCTCCTAATCAGTAAACTGTGATAGGCTGCAAATAGCAAAATATAGCCAAAGAAAAACACTGGTAGTCAGTGCTGCCCTCATTCTGTGCCATGGGAAAGAGAACAGCCCAGGAGCTGGAAGTGCTTGACATCAATATTAAAGAAACAGGACCCCCCTTTATCAGTGGAAAAAACTACTCACAAGGATAAACCATGACCAACATAAGAGCATGTGATACACCAGTGGGGCAACACTTCTGCAATAACAATCACAGGCTTCAGGACTTAAGGTGGCCATACACGAAGAGATCCGCTCGTTTGGCGATGTTGCCAAACGAGCGGATCTCTCCCCGATATGCCCGCCTTGAGGTGGGCAATATCGGGCTGATCCGATCGTGGGCCCTAGGGCCCAACGTTCGGATCAGTACGGGTGGTCGGATCGCGGGACCGCATCAACGAACAGATGCGGCCGCGATCCAACGGGATTTTTAATCCTGCCCGATCGACATCTGGCCGACTTTCGGCCAGATATCGATCGGGAAAGCCCGTCGGAGGGCCCCCCACACGGGCCGATAAGCTGCCGACACAGTCTGTCACAGCTTTTATCTGCCCGTGTATGGCCACCTTTAGTCTTAGGGACATATGGGCAGATTCGGGGAGATTTAGTCGCCTGGCAACTAATTACTTCTGGACGACAATCTCCCCAAACAGCCTCCCCATTCCATACTGATCATTGTTTTTCAAATTTCAAGTTTATGGGAGTTTCAAAATTCGACCCTTGAAAAATCTGCCCCTTAAAGGAAAACTCAACCCAAAAGTTAAAAAAAAACCCTACCCCCCTACCCTACATAGACGCCCTCCCCCCAGACTAGCTGCTACCCCTGCAAATGCCCCTAACTTACCCCTCCGTGCAGATTCAGGGATCGGCGTTCACGACTACGAAGGGTACGAGGGTAGAGGTTTTTTTAATGTTTGGGTTGAGTTCTCCTTTAATGTTTACATTTCTAGTAGGCTTAAAGTATGAAGAGCCAAGTTCTGTAAAGATCTGATATACAGAAAACACCATACCTGTATCTCGTCTACAATATTATTTGAGTTTTTTATTTATTACCTTTACCAATCAGGAATTAGACCTTTACTCTCAGTCTCTTTGTGTGTCTCTCCACAGAACATGCAGCCTCTCTTGCTGCTTTTTGTCACCCAGCTGCTAATCCGAGGTAAGATCCAGATGGTGGGTGTGTGGGTGCTGGGTGCTTTATTGTCCTGTAACCAGTTAGAAGTAGAATATCCCCAGGTCTACATTAACCAAAGCTCCAGGAATTCACAGGGATGAGCCTCTGAAAGAAAGGGCTTCATTAACTTGCATCCAATCAAATCTTTCCTAAATAATTGTGGGATCCGTTATCCAGAGACCCATTATCCAGAAAGCTGCAAATTACGGAAAAGCTGTCTCCCATAGACTTAATTTTAACCAAATAATCCAAATGATTTCCTTTTTCTGTGTAATAATAATAAAACAGTAGCTTGTACTTGATCCCAACTAAGATATAATTAATCCTTATTGGAGGCAAAACCAGCCTATTGGCTTTATTTCATGTTTATATGATTTTCTAGTAGACTTGAGGTATGAAGATCCAAAATTATGGAAAGATCTATTATCCAGAAAGCCCCTGCTCCTAAGCATTCTGGATAACAGATCCTATACCTGTAATAATAAAACAGTAGCTTGTACTTGATCCCAACTAAGATATAATTAATCCTTATTGGAAGCAAAACCAGCCTATTGGCTTTATTTCATGTTTATATGATTTTCTAGTAGACTTAAAGTATGAAGATCCAAATTATGGAAAGATCCATTATCCAGAAAACCATTCTGGATAATGGATCCCATACCTGTAAACTGAATTCTTCAAAATGATTTCCTTTTTCTCTGTAATAATAAAACAGTAGCTTGTACTTGATCCCAACTAAGATATAATTAATCCTTATTGGAAGCAAAACCAGCCTATTGGCTTTATTTAATGTTTATATGATTTTCCAGCGGACTTATGAATTCCCAAATTAAGGACGAAGATCCAAATTATGGAAAGATCCCTTATCTGGAAAACGCCAGACCCTGAGAATTCTGGATAACAGGTCCCATACCTGTAATAATAAAACAGTACCTTTTACTTGATGAAAACTAAGATATGATTAATCCTTATTGGAAGCAATACGTAGACTTAAGACATGAAGATCCAAAGTACAGAAAGATTTGTTATGCAAAAAAACTCAGGTCCAGAGCATTCTGGATAATAGGTCACATATCTGTATATACAGTATATAAATATCCTCTATACTAATCCAAGTATATAAAATATCCAGTTTGTCTCGCATGTTTTCTCCTTGCTAAGTTATTTACATGTATTATGTATTTATAAGGGGGTTTCTCACAAGTGATGGGCGAATTTATTCGCGGTGAATGTCCAAAAAAAAAAAAAAATCCGTTTTGGACAAGGGCGTTTGTTTTTGGACGCCGGTGTCCATTTTCGGCGAATCGAAACGCCGCCGATTCACCCATTACTATTTCTCACTCACAGGTCCACTTCCCACCCATTGTGTAACAGAATCCACACTTTCCTCTTCATGGACAGGAGGTAAGTGAAATTTTGCCTGGTCATGTGCTTTCAGAAAGAGCCAGCACTTTAGGAAGGAACTGCTTTCTGGCAGGCTGTTGTGTTTCCTTCTCAATGTAACTGAAGGAGTCGCAGTGAGACCTGGATTTTTACAATTGAGTGTTGTTCTTAGATCTACCAGGGAGCTGGGGTCTAGTGATCTTCCCATTATTCTGCTGATGGGCTGCTGAGGAGGAGGGAGTAGGGAATCACTCCAACTTGCAATACATCAATAAAGAGTGACTGAAGTTTATCAGAGCACAATTCACGTGACTTGGGGCACCTGGGAGACTGACAATATGCCTAGCCTCATGTCAAAATGAAATATAAAAAAAAATCAGTTTGCTCTTTTAAAAATCAGATTTCAGTGCACAATTCAGAACTAGTAACTGATGCATTTTGGAGAAAAAAACTTGTTTTACCAATGACATCATCCCTCAAATGTCATAAGAATGATAGGGTTATAGTTCAGCAACACCTGGAAAGATGCACTTTGTAATTCTGCTAATTGCATGTGATTTGTAGAGACTCTGGCAACATCAGAATCAACGTTATCAAATGAATCAGATGGAAAAGCTGAAGTGCAAGAGAATGTTACCGTGATTGGTGAGTAGTGGAAGTCTTAAAGGGCCCCAATCAGTCCTGCAAATTTACACCCAATACAGCGCCCTCTCCAGGTGGGGGAAACACAGCTAATAACACTGACAGACCACTGAGCAGACAGGCAGTTAGAATATCAGACGCAGCCCAGTGATAGTGAATACCTGTCTAGAAATACCTGGAGGCCTATTCATCAACATTTCTCATTTTTGTGTTTTTAGAGATTTTTGAAACCACCACTAAACTCACATTCCCCAAACCCGTGAATGCCATGAGATGCATTAAAAAATCCTGAAAAAGCACAAAGTTGCAGAAAAATTTAAAAAACGGTAACTTTATTAAGTTGTTGCCCACCCCTTCCCACCCCTAATTTGCATATGCAAATTAGGGTTCAGATTCGGTTCGGTATTCTGCCAAATGTTTTTAGAAGGAAATAGTGGATTCGGTGCATCCCTACTATTTTTCAACAACTTTTTTCGGATTTTTGGTGTAAAATATATATATTGTACACATTACATATTGCAAGTATTGTATTTTTTGTCTGAATTCCAGCACAATGAATGTTCCAAATTCCAGATGTTTGGGTACTAGTGTTACATCAGGCAGGATAATATTCTGGAAATAACCAGTAGAATAGCAATAAAATTTATATACAGTATATTTATAGATACAGAAGATATATATATTAGATAGATAAATATATAGATATATGATTATATAGATATATGATTAGATAGATAGATAGATAGATAGATAGATAGATAGATAGATAGATAGATAGAT
>CM044444.1:101591312-101605605 GCA_024363595.1 Xenopus borealis
TAAAAAAAAAAAAAAAAAAAAATTCCCATGACAGGATCCCTTTAAAAACCTTTTCTTTTTTTTACTTGTGGTCTGCAACTAGTGTGGAGTGGTGAACTTATTTTGCTAGTCATTTCTGCAACTTTTTTCCATTCTAAGGGGGGGTAGTGGGTTTGTGGCTTTTCAGGCAAAGCATAGTCATTGAGATTAGATAACTAACAAGGCCACAGTCCCGGTTACGCTGTTCTGCCTCCGTCTTTGTGGTGTCCCAGCCTTAGAAATACATCAGGCAGAAAGTCTTTGGGACAACTCTGATTCCTTCTCAACTTCTATGGTTGTAGCATTGGGGTTCCACTAATCACACTAGCTCATCGTCATATCTTTTTCATTTTTCTAATTCAATCTTTGTATCTAGTAAATTAACTTATTTATTTAGTAGTAATTAGGTCCTTATCCGAATTATGAATATTTTATTAAGCGCATGAATTCTGAATACACTTTATTGATACTGTAATTAGCACATTATGATTAATTGTGGATCCTATTAATTGCACCTGATTCTAATTATGAACTTTGAATGAACTGAAATATTAGTGATCGATTTGATAACTTTTATTGTATATATTCACTAAATAGCACTTTATCTCTTAATCAATTTGGTTTTGGAATTGACGAGTCCTTCTCTAAAGTCGTGATGTATGAATTAATTGGGTTGCACTTTAATTTAAGTCTATGTGATAAGGAATCCTGATGATGTCCAAGTGACGCTTATAAATAGTGATGGGCGAATCTCCCCCGTTTTCGCTTGGCCGAAAAATTCACGAATTTCCAGCAAAATTCACGAATTGGCGAAAAAATTCGCAAAACGAAACGAGTCGCGTTTTTGACGCGTGTCGCGTCGTTTTCATCGCTTCGTTTTCGTCGCCTCGTTTTCGTCGCCTCGTTTTCGTCGCGTCAAAAATGACGCGCGACTCGTTTTTTTTCGGCTAATTTTTTTGGCCGAATTTTCGCTGGTGTTTCGCTAATTTATTCGCCAGCGGAGAATCGCGGGAATTCGCCGCGAATTCGCCTCTGGCGAATAAATTCGCCCATCACTACTTATAAAGCCTTCGTTATACGTGTGCTTTAATTATTAACTACTATTTGATTGGTGGTGAACTAATTAATTACTAGATATCAAATTGATGGTTGCTGACAGGGTACTTTTTTTTTTATTTTATGTTCAATGCTATTTCTTCAGACGTTTGTCAGACCCCTGTAGTAACTACCAAGATTTTGTGATTGTTTATTAAGAAGAGTTCCGTTTCCTTCCTTCCTTCCTTATACACTTCTGATTTTAATTCGGAATTTGCAGCCAAAATCCTAGGGACAATGAAAAATAACAAAGCAACAGGAAAATCACTGAGAAAAATTAGATATAATGTGAAAAAAAAACTTAAAAATGCCTTATCAAGAAAGTTTTGAATTACCGCAAGACATCATTTTAATCAAATAATCCAACATTTTTAAAAATGATCGAATGAGTGTAATAATAAAACAGTATAGAGGTTCCTTGATCCCAACTAAGATATAATTTATCCTTATAGAAGGCAATACGATACTCTTGTATGATTTCTTTGGTTGACTTGGTATCCCCTTATCCTGAAAACCCCAAGTCCTGATCATTTTGGATAACAGGTCCCATATTTGTAATTTTTTTAATTTAAAAAGCTAATACACATGAAACATCGCATGTATAAAATGTTCTTGAATGCAAAGACAGAATTATATGAAAATCAGGAAACCAGTAAATAGGGTACCATAAATATGCCGCTTCTAAAGACCCTACAATTTAGCTTATACTCACAAAAACATCAAGTGCAGAAGCTCATGGAAGGTCCTTTCTTTCTAGATCACTGTTTCTGGTCTTACTTTTGATGCTCACTTGCAGTTATGGAGAACCCCAAGCAGGCTCATCGCTCCTAAGACTTTCTTTCCTCTAGCCAACTTCAAATGGCTTCTGACCCAAGGTTATTATCTAGAACTTGTAGTCTTCAAGCCTTATAAAATATTGCATTATAATTGTTTTGATTATATATGGAGTCACATATTGTGATTCAGTAGGGCTTGGGTATTTTCAGTGAAGAGCATTGTTGAACCACCATGCTAGACCTCTGGTATAAGAGATTTGTATTTCCATATCAATTGTATGGTTGTGCTGTTAATTTCAGGGAAATCTAAATAAATCAACACCAAGCAGTACAAGGATCCATGAAGACTGGAAAGATGAGATTGGAAGAAAGAAGTTAGAGAGACCACCTTAGTAACTGAATTTGCTCACCAAGGAGAAAACAGTTTGAATATTCTTTAGTCTGTGAGTTTCTGCTGCCCGGAGTACATTGGAGTGCTGTGTATCAGTGAATATTCTATTCTGCTTTCAAATAGAAGACTCCACACTGTCAGTACTTCTCATTATGGTACATCACCAGTTTGTGTTCCTCCTTTTCCGTGTGTTTATTGCGGCTTCTGGAGAAAGAAGTTGGCTTGGGTCCATCACAGGTATGTAGTGGAAGGCCGTGGGATGCAAAGATCTGATTTATTAGCTGAACAGCAGTAGTCATGCTTTTTAAGTCATAACCACAATTTTTTATTAAAAAATTGCAATCCAAGATGCCCCTAAATAATCCAGGATCTGACATATATAATGATGAACCCATGCTCTCCTTAAAGGGCAAACACATAAAGAAAATACAGTTTAGTTTTTTTTTAAGCAGAAGTTCAGTTTTTTTAGGCGTTTTTGCTATCAGCCTCGCTGTAAGCCATCTTTTACCTGTTGTCTAAACAAAGCTCCACCCATTCAACTGTGTTCTACAATATATGTTTATAATTCAAAAGCCCAAACACTTCAATTACCAGTATTTTCAAGTGCAAACACGATGAGTTTTAGAAATGTTGACAAAGTGTGGGCTAAGAGGCAGATTTATACATTTTCAAGACAATGTTTTTATTGTGATTCAGGGAGACGTAATCCTCATTTTTTTTTTAAAGAATATATAAAAATTAAAAAACAATTCACACATTTCAATGAAAAGCCTCAGCAATTAGAACTTTCAAGAGTCTATAGACATCAGTGGGACATAATATTGTCTTTTAGTTTTGGCATAAACATGTTTGCCCAATGCTTTTAAATTGCCTTTCTGATCCGCCATATTCCTCTTGGAGGAGGTTGCCATATTTGTGCAGCAGCAGTCCAATAGCATAAGATACTCTTAGGGCAGAGACACACGTGGAGAATGGGGGAGAAAGCTCTTCTACTTTTGCCTCATGAGGAAAGTTCGGGTGACTTTGGAAAACAAAGTGCTCTAAGTGCCATCCCATTGGCAGTTCAGGGAGATTAGTCGCCTAAAAAAGAAGCTCTATCAGTGAAAAATTATCAACATGACCTATAGGCAACTTTTAGGGGGTTATTTATTATACACTGTAGTTCTTTTTTTCCGATTGGACTTTTAAAGGGGAAAAACTATTTTTACATTGGGGAAAAAAATTTATTAAACCCAGATGGTGTTAAAAGTCCTAATAAAAATGTACTCCAACTCAGACCTGCTGAGTCCATGTAGAAGTCATCTGCAGACGATAACCTGGTCTGTGCTGGGTTTCTGAAAAAGCTGTGGTATTCGGGCGTCAAATCTTTTGGGAACATTTATTGATAAATATGTGGAATAAATCTGTGTGGATTTGGTCGGATTAGTTTTCAGAAAATTGTGAGAAGTTTTCGGATTGTACATTAATATTTTGAAGACTAGTTTTCTAGAGTCATTATCACCTTAAAGTAAATCCAATGCCCGGTAGACCAGTGTCATGGTCAAGATTCCATTCTGATAAAGAGCAATAGTATGCAGACATGTCAACTGACCCATGGTTTCCAGAAGTCACCATGATTTAAGCCCCCTTACCCAGTCACCCACAGTATTAGGGCTGTCAATTGTTGCCAGTAGCCTTGAAATGCTTAGAATCATAGCCCAAAGTCCTCCAATATCTGTCCAGAGTTTATCATGGACTGGCTTACTGCCGTACTAGAAGATCAGCCTGTGGGCCCCAGCCCTAGTTTGCCCCTGCCACGGATAATTCCTATCAGCTCATATTTCCACCACTATGACACCAACTACATACAGCACAGCTAGGGCTAGATCTTGTCTAACTGTGAGAGTGGGCCCTCAATGTCAGGTTCTTTGGTTGGTGGGCCATGCCTGACTCTGTTTGAGGAACAATTTGTGCCCAAAGGTCCTGCAGATATACATTAGATGCGTTTTGGTAATGTGAATGTGACCAGCTTTGGGGGGTTGATATTTAATAAAAACTCCAACCTTGAAATTATTAAAGATGCTTTCTTATTCCTAGTGAATCAATGTCCTCGCTGCTAAACTCTCTTGTTTACCTGTCCTTAAACACAGGTTCTGGGGATTCTTACCACTGCAGTGGGTCATTCATTACATCTAACTTGGAAAATCAGACTTTAATCGTCAAAAAGAATGACTTCTTGTTCTGCAGGATTGAAAGTCCCACCAGACCCTCACAAACCGTTTTGTGTGAGGGACAATCTGAGGCATACTTAGCCAACTGGACATATCTACATTTAAGAAATTTCCAGGGGCCAAAAGATACTTTCATCCTGGAATATGGGAAACCACAAGAGCCGGGGAAGATTGCTTTCCTCAGTCTGATAGGTAGGTAAAGCAGGCAGGTGATAAAATATTATAGTAGACTTGAGACATGTTGTCCCATATTGTGAAAGTCCCCTTATCCAAAGACCCCAAATAACTCCTTCTATATAAGTCTGAAGTAAAAAATAACACTTCAGCCTTCCCAAAACTCAACACAAGTTTATCCTGGGGGTGGTGAAATCGTCGCTTACATTGACCTTATTTTTCAGATGGATCAAAAAGATATTTTTTTCTATTATTAGACTCTTTTGATTTATTTTTAGTTAGTGATAAACAGAAGCTGCAGATGTTCCTTTTAGGCAGTTTTCTTGTAGGATTTTTATATCTTGTAGTGTGATATTGACCTCAAACATTTTAAAGAACAAGTAAACGTTTTTTTTTTCTATCTCTAAATTTGCTCTAAACAGCCCCTCAAATTAATGTACCTTAGTCCCTGCTGCAAGTCTGCTCTGGTTTCTGTGTTATCAGCAGCTTGTTTCACCTTCTTCCTGGTGCAGAGTGAAGCCCTGCCCCTTAGCTTTCTGAGCTGACCTTATCTCTTGGACTAGTCCAGGAGATCATTTGCATAATGTGACATAGCAGAGAGCAGTGTGTGTAGCAGCTTTTGCTTGGGGAAACTAGCTTACTAATGAAACACTGGCTCCCTCTTCCTCTCTATTGTGGAACAGCAGCAAATGGACTGCTCAGTAAACTAAGGGGCGGGGCTTCACTCTGCACCAGGAAGAAGGGGAAACAAGCTGCTGATAACACAGAAACCAGAGCAGACTTGCAGCAGGGACTAAGGTACATTAATCTGGGGGGCTGTTTAGAGCAAATTTACAGAAAGAAAAAGAAAAACATTTACTTTTCCTTTAAGGTCAAAGAGCAAGTAATAGCATATTGAATCATATCTTTTCAGAATGCTACAACACATCCCAGGAAAATGGGACTTTGTCCAATATAAATCATACACTAGACAAGACAAGAAATCAGACCTTTCTCATAGTTGCACTTGTTTTCGGAGCACTTTTCCTTTTTGGAGTTCTATCTTTGATCTGTTTCTGGTAAGGAACACGCAGCATTATTTATATCTTGTGTCCATTTGAAATTTTGTATGTTCATTCACCTTAATGTATATTTGTTTGTGTGTGGGGGGAGGATCCAAAATACCTATGGGAAATGTACAGAAGGGTAGAACCTAAAAAATCATTTAGATCTACTTGGCTTCCCTGTTACATATCCTCATTTTGCTGGAGCTGCTTCTAGGCCTATGTCAATAACATCCACATTATATGGACATTAATGGAGGACTTGCTTAGAAAGTGAGATCACATTTGCTATAGAAGCTACAGGGTTGGTGATTATTCTTCTATATTCTGATAGAGAATGTTATGCACTCTATGTTAAGGGCTGTGATTGCCCTGATTGAAGATAGAACCAGCACACGTAAATGCCAAAGGGATTACTCCCGTGTTTAATGTCTGCCAACAAGACAACGTTTCAGGGGTGTACCCCTTCGTCAGGTGATCAAAAACAACCCACAACCCACCTTAAATACCAACATATTAACCCCCACCCTCCAATCATGTAAATGAACAGGTAAGTCCAAAAAAGTTCACATAGTCCATCTTGTGGCCATTTAAGGTATGCTTTTTCGCTCAAACTGATTCCCAAGCTGTTTGGAAAAAAAAATCATGTATTGCATCACATATGATCATTTCAATAGCATAATGTAGCGAAAGGGGACAATTAGTAGCAATTAGTAACATTTAACAAAGAAAAAAACTTTTTTTCTCTCTCCTACCTTCCCCTGTCATAATAATTGCAACAACTTAGGTGAATCTGAAAAGATAGGAAACATGTGCAGATAAGAACAAGCAAAAGAGAAATTGATACATATCCAAATCCAATAGGTTTCACATTGGTTGAGTTTTGTTTTAAGATCCTGGTCACTGGTGTTGGAAAAGGTAGTCACCAGTGACCAGGATCTTAAAACAAAACTCAACCAATGTGAAACCTATTGGATTTGGTTACTGCAAACACAAATCCCTAGAGGGTTAAATGAGGAGTTTAGTTTATCTTGTTACTTATAAATGTATCAATTTCTCTTTTGCTTGTTCTTATCTGCACATGTTTCCTATCTTTTCAGATTCACCTAAGTTGTTGCGATTATTATGACAGGGGCAGGTAGGAGAGAGAAAAAAAGTTTTTTTCTTTGTTAAATGTTACTAATTGCTACTAATTGTCCCCTTTCGCTACATTATGCTATTGGAATGATCATATGTGATGCAATACATGATTTTTTTTTCCAAACAGCTTGGGAATCAGTTTGAGCAAAAAAGCATACCTTACATGGCCACAAGATGGACTATGTGAACTTTTTTGGACTTACCTGTTCATTTACATGATTGGAGGGTGGGGGTTAATATGTTGGTATTTAAGGTGGGTTGTTTTTGATTACCTGACGAAGGGGTACACCCCCGAAACGTTGTCTTGTTGGCAGACATTAAACACGGGAGTAATCCCTTTGGCATTTACGTGTGCTGGTTCTATCTTTAATCTATGCAGTTCAGGAGGTGCCGTCCTCCTATGAATCCACGCACCGTTCTTAATTGAATTGGAGTGGCCAGGTGTGTTCTTGTATTCTTTTGCCTAACTGTGATTGCCCTGGGCTGCTTTAGAAACTCAAAACAGTATGGAACTGTAATGCAGTTGGAAGCCAACTAGTTATCCATTGCCCAATATGTAGTAGATTGCTTAAAACTAATTGCCAATTGCTTCTTACTGGTGACTCAATCTGTGTTCGTTAAGCATAACTACCCTATAGTTTGAGCTTTAGTCCTTCTTTCAATGTCCATAAGTTATTCTTTATATATATATATATATATATATATATATATATACAGAGAGAGAGAGAGAGAGAGAGAGAGAGAGAGAGAGAGAGAGAGACCATGTCTAGAAAATAAAAGATTCTATAAAAATTTAAATTGTCATTAAGGAGATGTATTAAATCTTGTTCTATCAATTTTTTCAGTTGAAGTTTCAGATGGCTGTACCCCCTCCCCCAGACAATGTGTAGGGTTTTATAATGTCAAATATATTTAACGTACCTGGTGCAGGGGGTCTCATTTAAGCCTTTTGTTACCCTGGATTTCTGTTTTTTAATATACCCATTTTTACAGGGGAGGACGGAAGAGGAAACATCTGGATTGCAGGTAACCTACACGTACTTCACATTATATTGTAATTCTGCTAGGAGAAAGAAGCATAAGTCCTTACAACTGCTGGGAAACCTTCCAGATTCTGCAGTCTTGCATGGGGTTTTATTATGATAAGCTTAAGAGGGTTTTCAAAATACTTGTACCCCAAAGAGAGACAGAAAACAAGGAATAGGGAGGCCTGATCCCAAGGAGAGTTTTGCTGAGATTTAGGGTTTGTATATTTATTTGTTTCTAGATACTGTATGCCTTGAAGACCAGCCCTTAGGTCATTTAGGGTTATGGTTTTAGATGATCCATTTTTCCCAGTTGATACAGTAGATCTTTAAACTGTATCTATCTCAGTGTTTTTACATGCTATATGGCTGCGGAGTGGGGGGGCAAAATAATAAAGGAGTGAGAATGGGCATCTATGGACCTAGAACTTGATTACGAAGCTAAAGAAGACATGAACACAATCTGGATTTCAAAGAAGGGTTTACAACTACTAGATAAAAATAAATAAACTTTGTTGCAAGGTAGGGTTAATGATTGAAACCTAATAAAATCTGAAAACCTCTGCTTTTAGTAACCCTGTTATATTGTAGGGTTAGGTTTGATCAGATCTTGGAACAACAAGAGTCCTTTAACCAATATCATCTGTAGAAAGCTCTTAGAAGTCGGACAACAACACAACAATGAAGCACTTCATTCATTTATATATTTTTGTGGTAAATAGGAACATAGTGACTGCAGGTGTTTTTTTCAATCTGACTCATAACGCTTTTCAAGTACAGGTATGGGATCTGCTATCTGGAAACCCATTATCCAGAAATCTCCAAACTACAGAAAGGCCATCTTTCAAAGAGTCCAATATATGCAAATAGTCCACATTTTTAAACATGATTTCCCTTTTCTCAGTAATAATAAAACAGTAACTGGTACTTGATCCCAACTAAGATATAATTAATCCTTATTGGAAGCAAAACCAGCCTATTGGCTTTATTTCATGTTTATATGATTTTCTAGTAGCCTTAAGGTATGAAGATCCAAATTGCAAAAAGATCCAATAGCCAGAAAATCCCAGGTCCCAAGCATTCTGGATAACAGGTCCCATACCTGTATAAGAGTTCTTACATATACCTTATACAGTGTTACCTTTAGTACTTTAATAGCTTTGTGTATTTTCTTTGTAGAAATCCTAGATCTGCCTCTGAAGCAATAGCAATACCAATAGTAGGGCCCCAGGACGTTGCAAAGCAGCATGGGAACCACCAGAAAGATGAAGCTGGAAGGCCTGGCAGAAGCCAGGAGGAGGAGGAGAAAGAAAGTTCCAGAGATCAGCGAGCTACATGCTGACCTAGACAGCTGGAAGGCCCTATGATAGGGTTGCCACCTGTTTTTGGAAGGGCTGTCTAGGTCAAAACTGCCTTCAAATTAGAAAAACTGGGCATGATTCTCCTATATTGGACAGTCATCATAGCCCTGCCTTGTGAATGCATCCAGTCAGTCCCATGACATCACTAACCCACCCTGTGACATCACCATCCTGCTCCTCTAACCACCCTTAAGACTTCCCTACTCAGAAACTAACCTTTGCAGCAGTCTGGTACAGGGAGGGCAGATACTGTACCTGGAGATCCTGAGAGTAGTGGGATCTCCACTGGAGTGTCATACGGGGCTGGTAGTCACATGTATGAGAGTCCTAGACTCACCTGAAGGTTCTGTGTAACACATGTGAAAGTGTAAGGCACCACGGGAGACCGGTGTCCATTCTTACCTTCCGACGTGCAGGTCCCCGGGTTCCCCTAGCCGCAATCTGAAGACGTGCATGTGACATGACGTCATTGGCACTCATACACTATGAAGCTGTGTCATGACAGCAGCAGATGCTCTGACATCACAGATTGGTTTCAAATTTAAAAGGTGCTTTTTGTTTGTTTTCATTGCCCAAGCTGGTTTTCAGTATTTTGACACTGCTCAAGTGTCAGCGCGGGCCAGCGGCACACACAAGGGGGTAGTCAGGATCAAGGAGGAAGCCCCTTCCAGAGAGTCCAGGCAGAGTACAGTTCAGGGAAATCCAATCCAGGCAAAGGTTCAAGTTGGCAGGCAGCAAGGAATCAGTCAGGAAACAGGCTGGAGGTCTATAACAGAAGCAGGCAGGATAAAGGAACACCCAGGAACACAATGCAAGATTGAGCTATACTCAGGCATCGAACCCGGGTCTTCAGCGTCTTTTTAACTTTGAATTTGGCGCCACAGCGCGTGATGTCATGGGGCCGGCGTCCTTGCACCCACGTGTATTCTCTGGGCGCCGCCATCTTGGATCCGCCGCGGGACGGAGCAGAGCGCCGGGGGATCGTGACATCAAGCTATTTTCCTGCAATCCTTACTGACTTCTGCCTGGTTATTGACTTCTAAATCTTGCTGCCTGCCGTTGACCCTTGCCTGGACTCAACTCTGACCTTGCCTACCATGGGTTGGATCCCTGCCTGCTCCGCAGCAGAAATCCTGTGGCTCCTAAAGGGCATCGGGGAATACTGGACTTAGTAGGGCTTTTTTACTACACCTAAGGGGCAGGTCCTGGCAGTTACGGGCTTCCTTACACTAATGTGCTGTAACTCAAGGAGGCTTTGGAGTGAGAAGTAACTAAATGAGCCCTTGAAGATTTATAGAGACAGTATTTTTTTTTTAAAAAAGACTTTATTTATTCTGTTATTTAGTGAGAGATTGTGCTGGTAAAGTTAGAGAGTTATGGCCTTATGCATTTTTGAAACTTCATGTATTACTTTCTCCTTTACTGTTAGATAAAGATGTATTAAGTTTATCAATGACCGTGTCTGCATTATTATTGTTCCTAATGGGGCCTACCGTAGGTGCATTCCCGGATCCCACTAGATGGAGTCACTGCTAGCAAGTACCAGGTACTTAGTCTCTCCAAATACCATTGCACAGGGGCTCAGGTTTGTCCCATGCCAATAGGTAGGTGCCACACATGGAGTGCAAGAAGGGATTAGTGATGAGTCCTAGTGATGGGCGAATGTATTTGCCATTGGTGAATTTGTGGTGAATTTCCACAAAAACGCCGGTGTCCATAAATGGTCAATTATGATGCCCGCATCCATTTTGTTGCCCGCAAATTGATGCCGGCATTAAAATCCGCGTTTCACAAATGTTTGTGAATTCTGCAGGAAATTTGCACATTTTTCGGCGGAACAAAACGGGAGAAACTAATGACTAATCACTAATGAATGCATCTGTCCCATAACAAACAATAATTTGCGAAACTTGCAGTCTTGCGATTTCACTCTTGATTCCGACCAACGGATTTCTCAATCTTCTGACCTGCCACTAAACATTCAGATTAAACAAAGTAATTACAATGTTCTGGCCGAGATATGGTCAGATTGGCAATACATTATCCAAAACTGAAAGCAATCTTTTATGTACTATGTTCTTTCAAGCGTTGCACAATAATTACTGTTGATATTAGTCTGTATGAGTTAGTTCTCTTTTACAAGTAATAACTCCAACAAGCAACTCCTCCTCCTCCAAGTTTTTCTTGAATAGTGGAAAAAAAACACTGGATATTTGATATATCAGCCTGTTAGACCTGTTCCACTTTATCAATAGCTATAACATGAATGCCAGACTTAAACTTGCCTTATCTGAATTATAACTACATGCTATATGCATACCTTAGTCTTACATACTTTCTATATGCTTACTCAAACTCTGGGCTTCTCAAATAAAATGTATTGATTCCCCTTCATGATTCTTTCTATAGCAACATGGGTCTAAACATTGTTATTAGGATCTTCACACACCTTCATTCCCCACTAAGGAAAATTTACATAGATTCATATAAAAAATGATAATTTTGCTGATTGAAGTAATCTAATCTTGAAAAAAAATCCTTATCTGTAATCTAATCTTGTAACATTTTTTAGTTTATGCTTTTGGGAAGTACAAGTAAAGGGTTAACCACATGGCCTAGGGAACGGAGGTTTTAGGCACAAGGAATCTGTATATGATTTGCATTATCATTCCATAACAATTATCATTAATCATTGCAAAAATAAAAATCATGTTCTTAAAATGACTCTTGAGATGGTTTCCTGAATTTCAAGCTTTTTTGTATTATCGGTTCCTACATAATTGACTCTGTTTCTTTGTTCTCTATCATATAAAATATAATTCCTAACCTAAAAAGTGTATTATTTAGTTGTAATATTGGTGTGTAGGTGCATCTCAGGTCATTTTGCCTGGTCATGTGCTTTCAGAAAGAGCCAGAACTTCACAATGGAACTGCTTTCTGGCAGGCTGTTGTTTCTCCTACTCAATGTAACTGAATGTGTCTCAGTGGGACCTGGATTTTACTATTGAGTGTTGTTCTTAGTTCTACCAGGCAGCTGTTATCTGTTACCTTCCCATTGTTCTGCTGATGGGCTGATGGAGGGGGAGGGGGATCATATCACTGTAACTTGTAGTGCAACAGTAAAGAATGACTGAAGTTTATCAGAGCACAAGTCACATGACTGGGGGCACCTGGGATACCAAAATTCAACTTGAGCAGCACAACTAAATGATGTATTTTGAAGAAGAAGAAAAAAAAAACATGTTTTACCATGACAGTATCCATTTAAAGTAACAGCAACACTAAAACTTTTTTTAAAAGGATTATTAAAGTAATGAAAATATAATTTACTGATTGCGTTGCACTGGTGCAACTTATGCATTTGCTTCAGAAACTCTACAGTAATTCATATAAACAAGCTGCTGTGTAGCCACGGCAGCAGAATGTATCTATTGAGTACCCTCTGTTTGAATGGCTGCCCTCATGGCTACACAGCATCTTGTTTATATAAACTATAGTAGTACTTATCTGTTATCTACTGTGTATCCTGTACTTGAATGGCTGCCCCCATGACTACACAGCAGCTTATTTATATAAACTATAGTAGTACTTATCTGTTATCTACTGTGTATCCTGTGCTTGAATGGCTGCCCCCATGGCTACACAGCAGCTTGTTTATATAAACTATAGTAGTACTTATCTGTTATCTACTGTGTATCCTGTGCTTGAATGGCTGCCCCCATGGCTACACAGCAGCTTGTTTATATAAACTATCATTGTGTTTCTGAAGCAAATTCGCCAGTTGTACAAATGCAGAGCAACAGTACATTATATTGTCATTTCTTTAAAAAACTTAAATTTTTTGGTGTTACTGCTACTTGAACATGGCCACAAGTAGGTTAGTGTTCTGCCAATATCTCCAACTGATACAAGATAAGTTAATAGTCATTGGCAAAAGAGGTTTACGGTCAAGGTTGGCCAAAGATGAGCTACTGAACTAACTCTAAGGACAGGTTGCAAATACAGAACCTATAACAATAATTATATTTGCTGTAGTGATAATGTTGAGTGGCCTTGGTGCTATGATATCAAATATGTGGGGCTCTGGGGGTAGAAGTTTGAGACCATTATCATATCAGGTGCAGTTGTGGTCACATATCTCAATTATCCTCTAAGTACCCTGATGATTCCTCTATGTGGTTTTTCTATGAGGATTTTGTTATACAATGGTATCCCAGCAGGACGGGACTCATTTCCTTTCGTTTATTATTATTATTACTGCTTATAGCTGTGACTTTACATAACTGTACTTTGTTTGGGCCAGGGCTGCCCAACAGAAACATGAGAATACAATTAATTAGCCACACTCCCTGCACCATTATTGCATAGGCCACAGAACTGACTTGGGGTAAGGGCCCTTACACACGGGCGTTTTTACCTGCGCTCCCCTGCGTTCCGTTTTGCTGCGTTCAGCCGCAGGGGAGCGCAGGTATAGACGCACTCAATTATTTTCAATGGGGCTGTACTCACACCAACGCATGTAGGCGCCAAACGCAGGAAAAATGCAGCATGTTGCGTCTGAATCTGCGTTCGGCGCTTACACGCGTCTCGTGGGTACAACCTCATTGAACAAAATGAGGTGCATCTAGACCTGCGCTCCCCTGCGGCTGAGCGCAGCCAAACGCAATGCAGGGGAGCGCAGGTCCAAAACGCCCGTGTGTAAGGGCCCTAAGTGTTAATAATCAGGAGGCCAAGTGGTTTGTCCATCCAGTAGTAAAAAAAAACCCTGGTCCAATCCACTGTGACCAGGAGTAACAATTTTTTCTGTTCAAAAAAGTATTTATTTATGGACCAGGGGTTTTCTGGATAAGGAGTCTTTCTGTAATTTAGTTTATAACTTTCATGTTATCTCTATAAATGTGTGTAGATATTGTATATTTACTGCATTAACTGCCTAAATAGAATTGAGTTATATCTAGTTGTCTTCTTTCTGCTCAGTGATCTTAAATTACCTTAGTCTTTCATCTGCTGCAAGTGTACTAAAGTTCATTCACTCAAAGTAACTTTATTGCCTCATCTGC
>CM044444.1:101611097-101621572 GCA_024363595.1 Xenopus borealis
GGTGGACAGGAAGCAGGTCTGGGTGGACAGGAAGCAGGTCTGGGTGGACAGGAAGCAGGTTGGGGCGGACAGGAAGCAGGTCTGGGTGGACAGGGCCCACAAAAGCTGGGGCCTACCGGAGTTTTTTCCCGGCACCCCGCTGGCCCAGTCCGACCCTGTTAGAAACCAGATGGCTGAAATTACAAACTGGAGAGCTAAATAACTCAAAAACCACAAATAAAAAAAATGGCAACCAATTGCAAATTGTCTCAGAATTTCACTCTCTATATCTACCAAAAGCTACTTTTAAGGGGTTGTTTACTTTTATATTAACTTTTAGCATGATGGAGAGAGTGATATTTTCATTTTGTATTTTTGGTTTGTGAGTTATTTAGCTTTTTATTCAGCTTCTCTCCATTTTTCTATATCAGCCATATGGTTGCTAGGGTCCAAACCCCCCTACCAATGCACTGATGTGAATAAGAGACTGGAATATGAATAGGAGAGGCCTGAATAGAAAGATGAGTAATAAAAAGTAGCAATAACAATACATTACAGAGCATTTATTTTTTTATATGGGGTCAGTGACCCCCTTTTGAAAGCTGGAAAGAGTCAAAAGAAAAGGGCAAATAATGTAAAAACGATAACAATTAAATATGAAGAATATCTGAAAAGGTGCTTAGAACTGGTCATTCTATAACATACTAAAAAGTAATGTTAATGTTAAATAAAGCACTACAACTTGGGTTAACTGCAGACTTGTACCGGGGGAACCTCCCAGTCCTGGAGATGGATCGTGTTTCCATTCAGAATTTCCCTTTTCTATTCTAGTTATAACCAGAATAAAAGCCACCCAACCTCCACCCTCCTCATTCTTATTGGGAAAGGCCTCTCACCCCATAAGGAGTCACACGTGGTCACACTTTTGGGATGTGCCGACAATTCACATTCTTGGCAGCAGGATGAGTTCTGTGTTTATCTTTCCATTACTCTGAATGTTCTACTGGGAAAGTGTCCAACTACAGCTCACACCCTCCTGAGAACCCACAACCCATTGTTAGTCCAAGGTAGGGTTGCCACCTTTTCTTGAAAAAAATACCGGCCTTCCTATATATTTATCTTTTTTTCCTATTAATAACATTGGGCTCAGCCATCAAAAATACCGGCCAGGCCGGTAAAATACCGGCCAGGTGGCAACCCTAGTCCAAGGTCTCTAAGGGTGCCTGGCTATTCGGGGAGGTTCGGGGGCCTTAGCCTTAATATAGTTTCAGCAGGATCCTATTTTCTCTGTTCTGGTGATGCTGTATATAATGTAGGTGCTTTCCCAAAACCAACTCCCATGCCCCCGGCAGGATCTTTCTACTTCTTCTTGTCACTGATTATAATCTATATATATTGTTCTGTATTAGGTACAGTTAATCCTGCCCAGTGCTGCACCTCTCAGCATTCTCTCCATCTGGGAATTGTGTTTCAAATATTTGCTGCATCCATACCTTATCAGGTGATGCTGGGAGCTGTAGTTCAGCAGTGGGAAGGCTGAAATGTGTCAATGTTCAATCCAGAAGATCATTGTATTTTCACTTGACAGCTACTGGCTGAATAAACTATGAACACAATGTTTCAGCTATAGCAAAACTACAACTCCCAGCAGGGGCGTCACTACAGAGGAAGCAGAACTGCGGCTGCAGGGGGGCCCAGGAGGTATAGGGGCCCAGTGAGGTCCTAATTAATGAGCATTTTAAATATATACTGGTAATACAGGACAACTTCTTGATATGTTGGGGGTCCTAACTATTAATTTGCCTTGGGGCCTTTTTTTTTTTTTTTTTAAATCGCAGGTATGTAAAACATAACTAAACACATTCCTTTGTTGAAATACATTTAAATAATATATGACCATGACTAATTTCTGGCCTATCCAGCCACCCCCTGTGGATAATTGTTGGACAGGTTATAACAAGGTGAACTTCCTTCTAGGTTGTCTGACATTCCAGCCCAAATAGTTCACTGCTAAGAACTGGATGAGCACAAAAAAAACAAAACCAGTAAAACATTCCCTTGGCCGGGAGACTTGATCTACAAAATCATGGCATTGTTTTGATATAAATGACCATTTACTCTGCCCACGTGGTGGACTATGACGCTATCATGGTAGGCAATTTGATACCATCCCAGATACCACTTACCCTTCTTTTAATAACAATGGAGTGCAGGTCAGCCAGTCCATCTGCTCTGGGGGCCCTCAGCTATTCCAGCACATCCGCTCTGTAAAGACCCCCTCCAGCCAACTGACCTTCCACACTATGGAGCTCTGCACTCCAACAGCCCGCACACGCTGTGGAGCTCCGCACTTTGAAAGCCCAACCATGCTGTGGAGACCAGCTCTCCGGCAGCCCTTCCACACTATGGAGTCATGCACTCCTGCAGCGAGGGTTGCCACCTGGACGGTATTTTTGATGGTTGATCCCAATGTTATTAATAGGAAAAAAACTAAATATATATAGGAAGGCCGATATTTTTATTTCAGGAAAAGGTAGCAACCCTACCTGCAGCCCTTCCATGCTGTGGTGCCCACACTCCAACAGCCCATCCATGCCTTGGAGCTCCATGCTCCAACAGCCCAACCACTCTGTGGGGCCCCGTGCCCTTTCATGCTGTGGAGCTCTGAAATTTGGAAGCCCAACCATGCTGTGGAGTCCTGCACTCCTGCTGCCCTTCCATGCTGTGGAGTCCTGCACTCCTGCTGCCCTTCCATGCTGTGGAGTCCTGCACTCCTGCTGCCCTTCCATGCTGTGGAGTCCTGCACTCCTGCTGCCTTTCCATGCTGTGGAGTCCTGCACTCCTGCTGCCTTTCCATGCTGTGGAGTCCTGCACTCCTGCTGCCCTTCCATGCTGTGGAGCCCCGCGCTCTGACAGCCCAACCATACTGTGGAGCCCCGCGCACTGGAAGCCCTTCCATAAGAGTCCTGCAGCAGGTGCGGTACCCTGTGGGTTGCAGGTTAAAGTTTAGGGAGTGGGTATAGATGAGGGTCGGAGGTTCTCCAGGTTTGTGGGTGGCGGATCTGGTTGTGGGTCTTCTCATTAGCCAATAGTGAGGTTTACTTTTTTTTTCTGATCATGACTAGTTCCGATGACGTCACTTCTGGTTCACAATTACAGTACAGCACTTCCCGATTCTTGATGGTCAGTGGGTCACAGATCGGGTTGCGGATAAGGTAGCGTCAGGTAGCGGGTCTAAGTGGGCAAGAATGCGGGTTGCGGGTCGGGGTTGCAGATTGCGGGTACGGGTTCCGAAAAATGGACCCCGTGCAGGACTCTACCTTCTATGTTGTGTAGTTACACACTCCAACAGCCCAACCACACTCCGGCAGCCCTTCCATACTGTGGAGCCCCATACTCTAACTACTCTCTACCCAGAAAATTAAAACTAGGCTCTATGAAAATAAAGGCTAGCATTGTGCTGGGGAGTTAAGTGATCAACTTAAAGGACCAGCAACATCAAAAAATTAAATTGTTTTAAAGTAATAAATATATAATGCAGTGTTGCCCTGCACTGGTAAAACTGCAGTGTTTGCTTTAGAAGCACTACTATTGTTTATAAAAATAAGTTGTTGTGTAACCATAGGGGCAGCCATTCAAACTAGGCTCAAGTTACACAGTAGATAGCAGATAAGCTCTGTAGAACATAATGTTATCTGTTATCCATTACTTATCCTGTGCCATATAGCCGTTTTTCAATTTCCGCCATTGCTACTTAGCAGTTTGTTTATATGAACTATAGTAGTGTTTCTGAAGCAAACACATCAGTTTTAACAGCACAGGGCAACACTACATGATATTTTCTTTACTTTAAAACACTTTAATTTTTTGGTGTTACTGTTCCTTTAAGTATAGTAAACCTACCTCTCTCCCCGGCCCACCAGGGAAGCTGCAATAGCAGACCCGTATATAGGGGTTGTTAATGCTATATACTTGCCCACAATATACTTGTCCAGATACAGTAAAATTGTTATGCTAGCTGAGTGACGTGAAACCTTAAGCAACTTTGTGCTAAGTGTACGGTAGTATTATTATTATTTTGTTTTGCTTTATTTTTTTGCAGGCACTTTAGATTTTATGCAAATTTAAAGCATGAAGTTAAATGACCCCTTTTCCTAGAGGGAATGCTTGCCAATAATCAAACACCCTCCACCTTCCTGGACTACCTGACATGCCGGCCACCCAACCGCTAGAGGTCAGGTGGGCAAGTGTAAACAGGCAGCCACTTGTACTACTCCTGCAGGACCCTTGCCTATCAAGAGCCTACTGTATTTTGCTACCAGTTGGCTACTCAGTGTATAGTTTTGGCTTTATGTGTATTGTAATCATCACACAGACACAAAGATCTGTTCAGTAAGCTTTACTCTACTACTTCCTCGTTCTGGAACTACATTCAACCACCTTTCCATGTGCTACAGTAGGTGGAGTGACGACATCTTCCTTTTTTTTCTTTTTAACATACATATGAAACAAATCAAGTTAAGTAATTACTCTTCAATAAGTCTGTGTGGCTTTCTTACAATTCTCCCACTTGAGGTTATAACTGGAGATATGTGTGTCTTCTTTTAGGTGTAGCACCACTCTGGACTTGTTCTTCTGTTGATAGAATGTTCTCTGTATCTTCTTGACTCCCCACCACATTTCATTCATCATGTTTCACCATTGGTTCACTTAAGTCTCCTTCTTGAGTTTTTTTCAAGAACCTTCTATTCCTCCTGTACTTCTGGCCATCAGGTGTCTGTACAATGTAAGACCTTGGTTGTTCAGCAATTGCTGAGATGTTAGCTGGACTCCATGTTCCGTTCTGCCATATCCTTACACTTTCACCAACTTTAAGTTGCTGTAAAGGTTTAGTCATTTGATCAAAATAGTGTTTTTGTTTTCTTTGCCTTTCTTTCAGTTGAGATTGCACATTTGCAGAAATTTTTGGAGGGTACAAGAGGTTTGGGGATGTTAACAATCTTGTTCTCACCCGTCTGCCCATCAATAGCTGAGCTGGGGATGCTCCAATATCTTCCATTATTGTGTTTCTCCAGTTCATGAGAGACAGAAAAGGGTCTCTTTAATCTTCCTTGGCGTTTTTGGCCATTCTCTATACTCTCCGCTCTGCTAATCCATTGGACTGTGGTTGATGTGGACTTGATGTTGTGTAGCAAAACTCCCATACCTTGGCAAAAACTTTGAATTCCTTGGGAGTAAACTGTAGAGCATTGTCTGACATGAGAATTTCTGGAATTCCATACCTTGCAAATGGTGCTTTGAGGAGATTAATGACTTTCACACTTCTAGTGTCTTTATTTAACCACTCAACTTCAATGTAGTTTGAATAATAATCCACAATTAATAGGTATTCCTGTTGCTTAAAGGGGTTGTTCACCTTTGAGTTAACTTTTAGTATAAGGTAGAGAGTGATATTCTGAGACAATTTGCAATTTGTTTTAATTTTTTATTATTTGTGGTTTTTTTAGTTATTTAGCTTTTTATTCAGCAGCTCTCCAGTTTGCAGTGTCAGCAATTTGGTTTCTAGGGAACAAATTACCCTAGCAACCCTGCAGTGATTTGAATAAGAGACAGGAATATGAATAGGAGAGGGACTGAATAGAATGATAAGTAATAAAAAGTAACAATAACAATACATGTGTAGCCTTACAGAGCATTTGTTTTTAGATGGGGTCAGTGACCCCCATTTGAAAGCTGCAAAGAAAAAGAAGAAAATTGCAAATCATTAAAAAAACTATGAAAAATAAATAATGAAGACCAATTGAAAAGTTTCTTAGAATTGGCCCTTCTACAATATACTAAAAGTTAACTTGAAGGTGAACCACCCCTTTAAAAGGGAACAAGTCCACTCCTATTTTCTGCCACGGTCTTTCCGGTACCTTGTGTGGTAGTAATGGCTCCTTAGATTGGAATCTACTGTGTATGTTACACACATCACAATTGTTAATCATGTCTGTAATGTGCCTAGACAACACTTCTCTTGCTCTTCTCCTGCAGCTGTCTATTCCAAAATGCTAGCTGTGATGTGTGTATGAATATCTGCTGACATTCTACTATTCTGTGTAACATCTGCTAGGCTCCAAGCTCCTGTGTGAGTATCTAAACCTGGGGGTATTTGCCTTGTGCATAATAAACCATGCGTTACTGTTTTCATCATAAGAATCTCCTGGCGTCCATCTTTTACTATTTTTATAGCAACAGAGCTTGTGAGTTGTAGTTACACTACCTCATCTGAATGGAATCTTCCACTTAGAAAAGGCCCTGATCCTGAAGTGTGAGTCCAATGTAAGCCATGTTCCTCCACTAACTGGACACCCTAAGTATACTCCTGTATGCCCAAGGCATAGAGGAGGGGCAGACAATATTTGATTGACAGCTGAGATTTTTAAATGAGCTTAAAACAGCTATGAATGTGTAACGCTATTCTGGGCTATATACAGCACACCCAGATTTAATATCCAGCCAGTGATAGGCAAGTATGGGTTACACTGCAACCTACACATCAGGGCAGGGCCTTCGCCATGTGGAAGCGATCCTTTAGGAGGTAGTATAACTACAATACCCAGGCAGACTGTATAATAAAAGATGAAATGGGCGCCAGGAGGTTCTTTAAAACAACAGACAAACGTTTATTAGCACAAGGCAATATCCCCAGGTTTAGATACTCACACACAGGAGCTTTCACAGAACATAGCAGAGGTTACCCAGGCGTAGTATAGATGTAAGCGATATTCATACTCACACCCCAAGGAGACTATTTCTCAGAGCCCTGAGAGACAAGGGTACATCCATTCCTCTACAAAGTGCCTGTTGCCGAAAGGGACTATTAGGAACACCAGGTAAGGCCCGATAGCTGCTGCTATGTCCTAGTCTTTATCACTATAATATCCCTGCACTAAAAGCAACACGGAGGAAGCTTTGTAAGGAAGATCTCTTCCTACTAATTCTCCTGGGTGGAACACACACTGTTCATACTAAATATCCTGACTATCTTTCTCTCCCTAGAGAGACTATTACAGTACTACTCTGCTCTTACTAAACCTTGTTTACGGGGTGGCCTGGTCCCCGACTTACCCAATAAAGGTGCTGGTCCCTTTAGGGTCACGTGGTTTTACTGGGGCCTTCCTGCTCCCAGGCTCAATGGCACATCCAGTCGATCCAGATTCAGCAGCCAAAGTGGAAGTCAATGAGCGTGAAGAATAAATATCACAGTTCATTTATCTGATGACCCAGACTTGACAGACTGTAAAACAATTAGCACAAGGATTGTCTGGCTTTGATGGAAGCAAATAGCCCAGGGAACGTTATTCTGCGTCTGTATGTATGAATACGGTCATTTCTATAGGGCTAATAGTGCAGCACAATCTTACCCTTTAGAAACACGGATAGAGGAGAAGTATTAAAATAAATGAGAATAAATATAGACTGAACTTCATACCTTACGTGTGCTTGAAAATCATGTAGTCATTAAATAAACCCAATAGGCTGGTTTTGCTTCTAATAAGAGTTGCAATCAAGAACAGGTATGGGATCTTATATCCAGAATGGAGTCTATACCGCCTTGCCATAATTCAGAGCTTTCCGGATAACAGGTTTCTGGATTACCGATGCTAAACCTATAATAAATATTGCTCATTGCTAAAGCATTTCTAAGTCCACTTATAGTACGGCACTAGTAACTAGTGATGGGCGAATCTCCCCAGTTTCGCTTCGCCAAAAAATTTGCGAATTTCCAGAGAAATTTGTGAATTGGCGAAAAATTCGTGAAACGAGTCGCGGCACGCTGTTGACGCGCGTCGCGTCCACTTCAGCGCGTTGCGTCATTTTCGTCGCGCCTCGTCAAAAACAACACGCTATTCGTTTTTTTCGGCGAATTTTCGCCAGGCAAAATTTCCCTGGCATTTTGCGAATTTATTCGCCAGCGCCGAATTGCGGGAATTCACTGCGAATTTGCCCCTGGCGAATAAATTCGCCCATCAGTACTAGTAACAGCTCATAACACCAGAAAGATATAAAATAATAAAATCCAATGAAGCTTCCCTTAGAATAGGTCAGTGTTTAGCAGGGGCAGATTTACTAATGGTAGAATTTCGAAGTGAAAAAAAATTTTGACCATCGAATTTTTTTTTAAAGGACTTTTTCCATCGAAAATGGACCTATTTCGATAGAATAGGTCCATTCTTGACTGAATAAAAATCGTTCGAATCGTTCGTTCGCATCAAATGATTTTAACAGTTTTGTGCAAAATCCTTAGAATTCCTACGACTTTCAGGACAGGTTCTAGGAGGTCCCCCATAGGCTAAAATTGCCATTTGGCAGCTTTAAGGTGGTGAAGTGTCAAATTCGAAGGGTTTTAAATTCAACAAGTAGCAATTTTTTTCTATTGAAATAGAATTTTGGCCTATTCAATAGTGGAAGTCAAAGAATTTTATTCAAATTTTCACTTCAACCCTTAGTAAATGTGCCCCTAAATGTCTCCTGTGGGAATATACATTATATTGCCGCCAGTAACAAATTGAATACGATGGAATTAAACTGTTTCTTGTCATTTGTGAGTGAAATCATTTGTCAGATGATTTACTGTATATGTTTATTTGTTTTCTTATCAGTATCATTTCTATTGTTCTCATCTGTTCCGCTTTTTTCTCTCTAACACGAGCTCTAACTCCTCATTTAATAAAATTATAATAATAATACATTGAAGTTATCTCAGTTTATTTTCACTGAACGTGACTACAGATGTGACATTATAAATGTCACAAAAGATAGTGGATAGAAACTATTGACAAACTAAGAATAGCAACTTCATTCCGGTAATGGAAATCGATTAAAGGGGTTGTTCACCTTTGAGTTAACTTTTAGTATAATGTAGAGAGTGATATTCTGAGACAATTTGCAATTGGTTTTCATTTTTTATTGTTTGTGGTTTTAGAGTTATTTAGCTTTTTATTCAGCAGCTCTCTAGTTTGCAGTGTCAGCAATTTGGTTTCTAGGGTACAAATTACCCTAGCAACCCTGCATTGATTTGAATAAGAGACTGGAATATGAATAGGAGAGGGACCGAATAGAATGATAAGTGATAAAAAGTGGCAATAAAAATACATTTGTAGCCTTACAGAGCATTTGTTTTTAGATGGGGTCAGTGACCCCCATTTGAAAGCTGTAAATAAACAGAAGAAAATTGCAAATCATTAAAAAACTATGAAAAATAAAAAATGAAGACCAATTGAAAAGCTTCTTAGAATTGGCCCTTCTACAATATACTAACAGTTAACTTGAAGGTGAACCACCCCTTTAAAGAATAATGGCAGCACAGTGGGGTCCTGGGTTCAAGTCATGTTCTCCCTGTATACTCCAACACCCCAAAACCATACAGTCAGGTTAGTTGCCTCCTGATGAAATTAACCCTACTGTTTGTGGGACCATGATAGCAACCTTAGATTGTAAGCTCCACTGGTTCAGGGGTGAATGTATAATCTCTGCAACTTGTTATGAATGTGTTGGTGCTCAGAGGTGTAAGTACAGAGGAAGCAGACCCTGCGGCTGTAGGGGGGCCCAGGAGGTATAGGGGACCCCATGAGGCCCAAACTATGGGCAATTTAAACATATATTGGTAAAACAGGACAAACTCTGGATATGTTGGGGGTCCTAAAATGAATTTACCCAGTAACATCTGGTTATGCCTCTGTTGGTGCTCTAGAAATAAAGGATAATAATCAAAATATCAATAGTTCCTAAGTAGGGATGCACCGAATCCACTATTTTGGATTCGGCCAAACCCCCGAATCCTTCCCGAAAGATTTGGCCGAATACCGAACCGAATCCGAACCCTAATTTGCATATGCAAATTATGGGTGGGAAGGGGAAAACATTTTTTACTTCCTTGTTTTGTGCCAAAAAGTCATGTGATTTAGCTCCCTGGCCCTAATTTGCATATGCAAATTAGGATTCGGATTCGGTTCGGCCAGGCAGAAGGATTCGGCCGAATCCGAATCCTGCTGATAAAGGCCGAATCCTGGCCGAATCCCGAACCGAATCCTGGATTCGGTGCATCCCTATTCCTAAGTGACTGCATTTAGTGCCAGGCAGTAGCTGCAAAAGGCAGTAATTAATAAGTATGTGCATAAAAGTCTATGATTGAAACACACTGTAGTTCAGCCTATGTATAAATCACTGGGGTTGAATATGGGGGTGTAGGTCTGGGCACAGAAGAACTTTAATCTGATAAAATCTACAGGAATAACTAAGATACATTATTGTTATAGAGCAATAGACAGGTTTGATTAATACGCACAAATCTGTACAAATTCCAAACATAAATGAGACTAATGAGGGAATTGCTTTTTCATTTTCAGTGGATTTTTAATTACTTGGCTTTTTATTCCGCAGTCCTGGAGATGGATCAGGTTTCCATTCTGTGTCGTCATTCTGGATGTTCTGCTGGGGGGGGGGGGGGG
>CM044444.1:101623421-101644810 GCA_024363595.1 Xenopus borealis
AGCATTTGTGACCTCTATGGCTAGCATTTGTGACCTCTATGGCTAGCATTTGTGACCTCTGTGGCTAGCATTGATGGCGCTTTTCCAATTTTATCCCAGTGTTCAAACTTGTTAGCCATTTGGTAGAGTATATGCCTTTTTGTACAACGTTCTACTTGAGCAAGTACTAATGCTCTGTGATTATTTTTTGCTCTGGTGTGTCTATTCCTTGGGGTGTTCTATAGAGGGTGCTTCCAACTCTTGTGCCTGTTGGGTTTTTTGAGATATGTCTTTTTGGATGGTTCTTGTGAGTGCTTCAATATTACTGATAAATTCACCCCTTACATAAGCTTTGAATGTGTTCCATTTAGTATTTGGGGCAGTTTCTTCCCTATACAAGTCCAGAAAATTCTTTATGCCATTGTGAATAGTGTAACTGAGTGTGGTTGGCCCAGTATGGACACCTGTCTGTAGATGTTAGTGTGTTGAATAAAGTAAGTATTTCAACCTTTTTCTACCCATTTATCTCCATACACCCTAGTGCTAGATAAATCCTTGATATATTGTTATGTATACTGTCTGATCTCCGGGTTGCGTACTCTCTAGAGGTCTACTAAGTTGAAGGTGGAGACCCATTCATTGAAGAGCGCTGTGGGCGTTTTATCGCAGCCCTCATTCCGTGACACAATCTTAGTATTAGCCATATTGACCATGAGTGAAAATGTTTACAGGGTTAAATGAAGGGCGTGTTATCCTTATCCCTGAACTTATATATATATAACAGTTACCAGAACTTTAACACTTTCCCACTCCCACCCCACCCGCTCCATAACCTCTTTAGAGTGAGTTTACTCCCGCATAGTCATGGGCGAATTTGCGGAAAATTCACGTGATTCGCGAAACGTCCGATTTTTTTGGTGGCAATGTGTGCAGCATCCAAAAAACGATCCAAAACGAGACGCCGGAAGCTTTTAGCAAATTTTTCGCCGTTTTGAAAATTTGGTAGGAAATTAGCAATAAATTTGGCGAAGTGAAACACCCCAGATTTGCCCATCACTACTCCCTTAACTTTTTTTATTCTGTATTAGGGTGTTAGTGTCCACACTTTAAGTCTGAACTTGGAGCACCTATTGTTCATTTGCTGTCGCTCCAGCACCAGGGAGGATATAAGTATTTCTCTCTGTTCTGAATGGTGATTAGTACAGTTTCAAATGATGCAAAGAACTCGTATAGGTCGTGTGTAGATGTTCCCCCTGTTATTTTGGCCATAGTTCTGTACTTAAACTGTTCCTTTATGGGGCTGGGTGAGGGGGTTCCTTATTCTCTTCTTGGTGATAACCTTGGCCTCTCCTCTACCCAGTTTCTGACCTCCTCCGGTGTAGTAAAGAAATAAGTTTTCCCGCAGTCTGTTATTCATAGCCATGCAGGAAACATCATGGCGGATGGGATTTGCCTTTGCCGTAGTTGTCTTTCGAGAATTTCGACCCTTTGTTTCTGCACCTCGGTGGAGAAGTCTGGCTACATTGAGATCCTGTGGTTTTCGAAGAGCAATTCTCCTGCTTTCCGCGTTGCTATTAGAGCTGTGACTCTTTTCCGGTAGTTTAGAAGGGGAGCTATTAAAGGGCGTGGGGTGAATGTGGGGGAGGTGGTCTGCCGGGCACTTGGTAGGCTCTCTACAACATGAATGTGTTGGACAAGGAAGCTTGGCCAAAAAAACCTTTTATGAGTCATTGTTCCACAAATTGTGTTCGCCCCCTCTGCCCTCTCCGGGAGACCTAGAATCTGTATATTATTACACCGGAGGTGGTTTTCCAGGTTGTCCACCTTACTTTCTAGCATTGCTAACTGTTTTTCTGTGACCATTAACTGGTTTGGGAATGGTGTTGAAATATCTTCCTTTCCACTTCTCCAATTCACTTCATCAGCTTTAGCACATTGTGTTTCATTATTGCAAAGTCACTTCTCAATTCGTCTATTTCTCCCCCCAGAGTAGTGTGGGTTGACGTTATGGCTTGGAGCAGGACTGGACTGAGAATCAAAATAGGCCCTGGCATTTCAGGTACACAGAGGCCCAATCAGCCCACATAGAGGCCCAAACAACCCCCACCAGCCCACTAAATACTGACTTTCTATGGGACCTTATAGCAGCCCCTCTGGCATTTGCCCTAACCCACAGATTGCCAGTCCGGGCCTGGCTTGGAGAACTTCTGTTAGAGTTGACTCTGGGGTTATTCGTGTTGTTGCGGCTGCGGAGGGAAGGACCATGTCTGGCTCCTGTATCAGTTGTTCTGGTGTTTCTAATACTTTAGGTGATGTCCCTGCTTTTGTTCGTTCTCTAGCGAACCAAGTTCGCAAACCAGTGGTTTGTCCATTCTCTGAGTGTAGGAGAATCTGCGCCATTTTGAGACAACGTGATGTGTGTTGAACTTGAGATTTTTGCTGTGTGTCTTCGCCGGCTTTTCCCCCTGGTCTGTGTCCCTAGGTGATTCTTGTTTCAAGTAGCCTTTATTTTATTGTCTGATTGGGCAGGTTGTCTGCAGTATAATGCTCCCCATGTGGAGTGTGCAGCTAGTGTATCCCACCCCATCTCCATGCAGGCCATGTGTTGAGTGTTAGTGTCTCTGGAGTTTGAGTCTGGCATAGAGTCCTGTACGCGCAAAATCCAGCTGTTCCCTGCAAGTTGCATGTAGAAATTCCGGGTGTGGGTATAGAAGCGGGTCGGTGGTTCGGCGGGTTTTTTCTGAGCATGTCTACTACCAATGAGGTCACTTCTGGTTTACAATGACAGCACTTCCTGATTCTTGATGGTCAGTGGGTTTGGGTCCTGGTTGCACATTGCGGGTACGGGTCGGGTACGTGCCCAGGGGCTTAACTACCGGGGGAGCAGGTGGTGCAACTGGGCCAGGGCCCGCACTCCCGCAGGGCCCCCCCCCCCCGGCAGTCTTGCGCCGCAGCCGGCTGGAAGTGGCTACAGTGCCGCGTCAATCATATATGACTGGGGGGGGGGCCCGGCTGCACGGCCCGCACCAGGGCCCACTACTGTACATGTCCCAAAAAATGGACCCGCGCAGGACTGTAGTCTGGCAGCTCAGTAATTCAGGTGCAGACTCTAAACTGTTACAATTTTGCAACATTTAGTTGATCCATTTCTCAGCAGCATCTCTGGAGTATTAGCAACTATTGTATCAATTCTAACAGCTGCCTGTAATGAAACCCAGAGATTCTGCTCAGCAGGGACAGAGATAAGAAATGGATCCATTAAATGTATCAGTTTAGAACAGTTTACAGGGTCATTGACTCCCCCCTCCTAGAGCTGCTTTAAAGGGGTGGTTCACCTTCAAGTTAACTTTTAGTATAGTGTAGAAGGACCAATTCTAAGAAACTTTTCAATTGGTCTTCATTATTTATTTTTCATAGTTTTTTAATGATTTGCAATTTTCTTCTGTTTCTTTGCAGCTTTCAAATGGGGGTCACTGACCCCATCTAAAAACAAATGCTCTGTAAGGCTACAAATGTATTGTTATTGTTACTTTTTATTACTTATCATTCTATTCAGTCCATCTCCTATTCATATTCAAGTCACTTTTTCAAATCAATGCAGGGTTGCTAGGGGAATTTGTACCCTAGAAACCAAATTGCTGACACAGCAAACTAGAGATGAAGCTGATGCCACACAGCGAAACGCGTTAGGACAAATAAAGGACACTCACTGGGACTGCTACAAGAATCCAAAGGGGGAGCCAAGGCAAAGGACCCACGGACTTACTAGCAGACTATATGCAAATATCCTAATGGAAAACTGTGAGTGCACTGATTGATTTTAAAAGTTTTTTTTATTAAAATAGGATTACACTATTCCTGTTTTTATCTGTTTTTATGATCATATATCGTACCTGCGGACATACCGGGGAACCAAAAAAAAAAAAGGGGATTTGCCGGGAGAGACCAATTATATGCGATCCACCACGAAAGTGGTTTGTAAGTAGGCATTTTTGCCATAACACTCGGTGAAGGAGGAACACACCTGCGAATTTAAGAACAGCCACCTTTTGAATATGCCCATATTGTTATAAACCCCTTTTCCACTATTGGGAAGCGCACAGTGATAGATTCTGAGGAAACACACTTATATGTAAATATAACTTATAGGTGCACCCCCATTGGTTTCACAAACTCACAAAGAAAAGGAAACACAGGGTGACTCCCATATATTTTTCAAACGTACTGCACTATATTATTGTTTTTTTCTAAAATTTCCGTTGCCCTAGGCGCTGTTTTCTATATAGGAATATTTTCCTTTTGCTGTTGGGACTGACATACGCAGGGGAGAGACTGCGAAGAAAACGGCAGGAAACCCTTTTCGGACCAACACTGTGATTTTTGGGACACTTAGTAATAAGCTGTTTCAGGTTTTATAAAACTAGAGAGCTGCTGAATAAAAAGCTAAATAACTATAAAACCACAAATAATAAAAAATGAAAACCAATTGCAAATTGTCTCAGAATATTCCTCTCTACATTATACTAAAAGTTAACTCAAAGGTGAACACTTTACACTTAAATATTACAAAAATGGTGACAAATCGAGAATAGACAGTAATTGGAGAAAGTTGTTATTTCCGGTGAACTCTCTGAAAACAACTAGTTGTTTGTAGGTGGGCCACCCCTTTAAATAGAAATAAACATTCAGATGTGTGAGCACAATATGGCAGCTCCTGGCCAAATGTATAAACAATCTTTTGTTTGTTTCTTCCTGACGTTGTATGTTTAGATATTCAGTTTATTTCTCCTTTCAACTTACAATGTGCCTTGCCTGGTCAGGGAATGTGTGACGTGTTGTGCTGGACTCCAGCCAATGGGATCTGCTGAGAGGGAAAGGGGCGTCTGTATATTGTCGGCCCATCCCTGGAGTATATGAACCCCTGTCACAACTAATAGGATCAGACCCTGGTGTAAGTCGGAGCTCTGCTTTATTTTATCAACTCAGCCAGAGGTAAGTACTTTACCTACCCCCTATCTGACTTGTATTGATCCAGGGCAGAACTAGGGGTGGGCAGAAGAGGCACAGGCTTAGGGCACAACAGGGTGGGGTGCTGGGTACCGTCCCATTCTCAGGACGCTTCTATAACTCCCAGGACCCTCCTGTATCCCAGCGGCAGCCGCTCTGAGTTTTTTTTTTATCTTGTACATTCAGGTTATGTGTGAGCTCAGTGGTGAGATCTGTGGTGGGAGGGGGCCTCTCCCTAAATCCGGGCATGGTGGACCTCTCAGCGACACCCTGATACTATCAGATCATATAGTGGGGGTAAGTTTCACGATGCTGCTGAAATTCTGTGTTTTCATTTCCAGCACAGGAGCAGGACATTGAGTTAGCAGTACAGCCTGCAGCGACCCCCCCCCTGCACCGGCACATAATGGAGGAATCTCTGCACAGCAGGTAAGTACCTTGTGTATGGGGGGGGGTTCTAATGAAATAGAAATATTCCCAGGAAAGAAAAATAAATCTTATCTTTAATTTAGTTACAATATTCTCACTGCAAAACTGTTATAACAAGCGGCCAGTAGAGGCGCCGTTTCACTGAACGTGTGATTTTATGGCGCTGGACAGGGATTTCTTAAACATGCTTTTGTTTCTTCTGGGTTTTCTGCAGAACTACAGTATTACTGGACCGGACTATCACTTTGGTGTTTTTGTTTTTAAAAGCGTTTTTTTACATTGTTAGCTCTTTACCCCCGTAAGGAATCTTTCGTATGGAATGTGTGCGTCTGATGTTTATACACTGGCAAAAAAATATACAGGATCTGTTACCCGGATACCCATTATCCAGAAAGCTATGAATTACCGAATGGTCATCTACCATAGACTCCATTTTTACCAAATTATCCAATTATGTTTTTTTCAGTGTAATAATAAAACAGTAGCTTGTACTTGATCCCAACTAAGATATAATTAATCCTTATTGGAAGCAAAACCAGCCTATTGGCTTTATTTCATGTTTATATGATTTTCTAGTAGACTTACGGTATGAAGATCCAGATTACAGACAGATCCATTATCCAGAAAACCCCAGGTCCCAACATTCTGGATAACAGGTCCCATACCTGTACTTGATCCCAACTAAAATATAATTAATCCTTATTGGAAGCAAAACCAGCCTATCGGGCGACTAAATCTCCCCTAAAACGCTTTGTGTCCAGACAGACAGACAGGCAGGAGAAAGATCTACAAACACAGAAATGAAAAGCTTCTAGTTTCAGTCTCATAACACACGTCCTGATCCAGGGACTGGGCTCAATTGTCATTAGGAAGGAATGTTCCTTGTAAACAAATAAGAGAAAGAGGGGTTTGTTTTTTTCCACCCTCCCCTTATCTGAGAAGTATAAAGCTGCCAAGTATAAAGTAGCGTTACATCAGGTGTCCCTGTCCTGCTGAGACACAGATCTTTACTGCTAAACACAAGCACAAAACATCATGTACAACATTTATACTCACTTCTTTACTTAGGCTTTAGTTCTCCTTTAATCTCAAACAATGCTCAGACAAGGCACAGGGGGATTACAATGCAGTATTGTACAGTATGTGTTATGTACAGTAAGGGTTAATCCTTAGAAAAAAGATAGTTCCTGCGTTTCCGCATGCCGTGCAGCACTGCTGGTTACCCCTCCCGCACTCAGACATTATTGCACAACCCCCGGCTGCTCTTAAAGGAGAACTAAACCCTTGAGACAAACATGGATAGAAATGCTACATTTTATATACTGGACCTACTTTACCAGACTAAAGGTTCATCAACCTTATACCAGTAATGCTCCAGGTCCTTCCTAGTCGTCCCCATTAGCGATGGCCGAATCTGGGGGCATTTCACTTTGTAGAATTTTTTGCGAATTTCCTGTGAAAGGGTGAAAAAAAAAATCACAAACCGTCGCTGGAATCTCGTTTTGGACCCGGGCGTCCGTTTTTTGACAATGGCGCACGTTCGCCAGGCGAATTTTTGCAGGCATTCTGTGAATTTAATCACCGGTGGCGAATTGCAGGAATTCACCATGAATTTGTGCCAGGTGAATAAATTTGCCCATCACTAGTCCCCATGTTGTGAAAAAAATTGCAAAAAGCCGCCGACGTCTCGTTTTGTATTTGGACGCTGGCGCACATTCGCCGGAATCTTGTTTAGGACACGGGCGTCTATTTTTTTCACCAGGCAAATTTTTGCAGGCTTTTCCCGAATCTGGGGGAATTTGCCGCAAATTTGCGCCAGGCGAATAAATTCGCCCATCGCTAGTGTCAGTGCACATGCTCAGTGGGCTGCTGCTGACAAGCTCAACATGAGGTTTGTAGAATCGCCATAAAAAAAAGATGAGAAATCCTGATGCAGAATGAACTGGTTTCTGAGCTGCCGGAATGACCCAGCCTTGTATCATGACTTCAATTCCCTATGATATTCTGTATATATATATATTTATTTATTTATATATTATATTGTTAGTTGATCCTTAAGATCAGATAAGTGACAAGAGCCCAGAGTATGTGTTAGGAATCAAAGGATTAAATCCTCATTCTGCCACTTTTACCTTAATCCATGGAAAGGTCATGGCGTTTTTAGAAAAATACCATTTCCCAAAAGGAATCCCTTATTACAATCACCTTTTTCTACATTGTGCCCACCCTGTTTGTCATTACTGTATGAGCCCTGGAAACCACTGGCCTAGAATGTAACACGATCACCATTGTGATATCAACCTGCCGGTAACTAAGCAACCGGGGGCACATCATCATTCCTCATAGGTATAATTTGGAGATTTCTGTTGTACAATGTCAAACCATGAACATTCCCATCCTCCCAGTGATGCCAGATGGAAACCTCCAGCAGGTTTAATGTGAATGGGTGGGATATAGGATTAGTCCATGAATACTGTATACTCATTGGGGGGGACTCACAAAAGCACCAGCTATTGAGATACATAATTTCCCACTAGTGATGGGCGAATTTTTTCGCCTGGCACGAATTCGCTGCAAATTCCCGTGATTCGCCGTTGAACAAATTCTCGAAACGCATGGAAAAAATCAGTCCAAATACGGACGCCCGCATCCAAAACGAGACGCCAGAGCGTTTCACAGATTTTCCGCCTTTTCTCAAATTTCTCCAAAAATTCGGCAAAGTGAAACGCCCCAGATTTGGCCATCAATATTTCCTACCAAATTCACAAACCGTTAGCTCCACTTTTGTGAATTTCTCTTCACGCTTTTCAGATTTTGTCTTTTACGCGACATTTTAAAGACATTTTTTCTGAATTCGTCTTTGGCTCTTTCTCCACCTGTCAGTCGGCCATCAAACTGGAATTTTTGGGGAGGGGGTTTATTTTACACATCGTTTTGTTTCAGGGTAACTTGGGCTTTCTAAATTTGTCTACATGTGTGTGTAATAAAAATTCTGTAACAAGACATAAGGGTCTCAATACAAAAAATGCCATATTGCATAATATAAGGATTTGTATAAGAAATGTGTTTTATTATCTTAGGCCAAGTGTCTAAGTGTTGATAAAACTAAAAAATTCGCTTTCGGTTAGGGATTTGGTCAGGAATCGGCCTTTTCTAGTTAAATTCGGATTTGGACGAATACTTGTGCCTGACCGAACTGGATCTGAATCCTAATTTGCACATGCAAATTAGGGGTGGGAAAGAAAATTGCTAACTTTTTTGTCATAAAACAAGGAAGGTAAAACATTTTTTTCCACTTCTTACCTTACTGTCACTAATTTGCATATGTAAATTAGGATAAGGTTCAGTATTTGGACGAATGTTTAGTGGAGTTTTCGGGGATTCGGCCTAATCCCAAATAGTGGATTTGGTGCATCCCTAAATAAAATCTGCAGTTCCTTTGCAAGTGCTTGTACTGTGGGATAGTGATGGGCGAATTTAATCGCCAGGGCCGAATTCGCAGCGAATTCCCAACGATTCGCCGCTGGCGAATAAATTCGAGAATCACCAAAAAAAGAGTCACGCGTCTTTTTTGACGCGACGCGTCGAAATCGACGCGACGCGCGCCGAAAGCGATGAAAAGCGTCCCGCGACTCGCGAATTTTTCGCCGATTCGCGAATTTCTCTACAAATTCGCGAATCTTTAGGCGAAGCGAATCGCGGGAGATTCGCCCATCACTACTGTGGGATCTGTGAGTGCCTGTCTTTCTCTTTTCTGTGGCGTAAACCTCCTGAGCTTATATCAAATTATGAGCCTTGGCCAACAATACATCTCCAACACAGGGACAGGATAAGTCTAAATAGGACCCTATGTTGGGTAGGGCTTTGGGGTCCTCATCTTCAACTCACACCACCTTTTCACAATGCTCTCATGCCTAGGTTTCCTAATGGATAGTTGGGATCTGTAAAATAACGGTGGCTAAATGTGGCTATGAACCTGGTCCTTGTTCTGGGCAAATTGAAGTTTGGAGAGAAAAAGGGCATAAACTCAAGGGATGAAAACATAATTGTACCTCTTTATAGATACCTAGTAAGAGCTCATGTGGAGTATGCAGTGCAGTTTTGGACTCCAGTCCTTAGGAGGGATATAAATGAGCTGGAGAGAGTGCAGAGACTAAGTGCAACTAAACTGGTTAGAGGGATGAGACTGGGAGACTTCAATTATGAGACTGGGAGACTGTCCAGGTTGGGCTTGTTTTCTCTGTATTACACTAAATACATTAGAGGACATTATAGACAAATATTACCCATAAAGAGGATCACCAGAGGCCACCCCTTCAGACTAGAAGAAAAGGACTTTCATTTAAAGGAACAGAGTAGGTGGTTCTTCACAGTGAGGACAGTGAGGTTGTGGAATGCACTGCCGGGTGATGTTGTGATGCTGATTCTGTTAATGACTATAAGAGGGGGATGATTTACAGGACAGACATAATACAAAGGCTATTGTCATACTAAACTCTACAGTTAGTATAGATATGGGCATATATGGTTTGTGTGAAAGACTCGAAATGGTGTATTTTGTATACTAAACATAAACATGAACTTACTGCACCACAAGCCTAATCAAACAAATGATTTATACAAAGTTGGCCACAGGGGGCTGTCATCTTGTAACTTTGTTATACATCTTTGCAAGACCAAGACTGTGCACATGCTCAGTGTGATCTGGGCTAAGCTTAGGGATCGTCATAAATGATCAAATAATATCTGCCAGAAGCCGATACAGCAAGACTGATTAATAATACAGACTGCACTGGGTCCTGTGTTGTCATGTAATCTAATGTGGATTTTATAGTTTTTCTATTGTTTAATACAAACTTTCTCCAACTCTGCAGAACCAGTGGCTGCAGCAAAATAATCCTCCAAATAGAATCCCAGTTTATCTGTTTAAATCTGGCTCCATGATCTTTGTCCCTGCAGCTGGAGTTGGAAACATTAAAGGGGATGTAAAGACAAAAATAAAATCCAATACAAATCTCTACACTGTCGCCGACTGCTCTACAGGGAAACAATCAAAGCTGCTTGAGTTCTGCATGGCTGGGAAGTAAGGTGGGGGCTCCCCCTGCTGTTTATAAGTATGATTGTTTCCTTGCACAGCAGTTAGGGGCTGTCTGACAATTCCTATCCACAGCAGTAAATGATGGGAGGATTTCACTGCATACAGTCAGGTTTCTTATAAAAAACAGTACACATAAAGTAGATTGGAGATAGGTTTCTTTTTTATTAAAGAAAGTAAAAATTGGATTTTATTTGTTTGCCTTTACTTGCCCTTTAATGGGCATATATTTATCAAAAACAAATTATCCACCACAAAAAGTACATAACAATCTTGGTTCTGAGTCTCTATATACCTTTCTGCTGTGGCTGATTCCAATAAATCAGTTGTAGTTGCACTGGTGGCCGTAACAAAACTATAATCGCCGCCCCCCCCCCCCCCCCCCCCCCCCCCCCCCCCCCACGTCACCAGGTGCAATTGCACCACCCGGTAGTTCCACCCATAGACTCCATTTTATCCAAATAGCCAAACAGTTTCCTTTTTCTGTGTAATAATAAAACAGTCGCTTGTACTTGATCCCAACTAAGATATAATTAATCCTTATTGGAAGCAAAACCAGCCTATTGGCTTTATTTCATGTTTATATGATTTTCTAGTAGACTTAAGGTTTGAAGATCCAAATTACGGAAAGATCTGTTATCTGGCAACCCCCCAGGTCCCAAGCATTGTGGATAACATTGTGGTCCCATATCTGTGTAAGTGATGGTACAAATTCACTTAGGAAATAATGATGGTGCTAAAATGTAATTCCGTTTTGTTTTTTGATTTTTCCAAATCTGGATGTTTTTCAGGAAACCAACATAATATATTGGGATTTATTTCTCCCAGCAGATTGGTCGATATGCAGAAGGAAATGGTTCCTGTGCAGGAGACCTGCCCATTGGGGTAAATATATGTACTGTATATATTATATATAATATTGGGAGTATGGTTTGAAATGGGGACTTCCATCTGGTTGTTATTGACTGTTGCGATTGGGAATAGTATGTATATTAACTATAAAGCTGCAGGCCGGATATTCTTAAGGATGAAAGTAAACATACAAATTACACATATATTCTTATTTTAATGGTAGCAGCACTCTTCCATAACCACAGTTATCTGTATCTAGATATCTCCCAATCCCAGCATATTTCAGCATATAATCAAGGGTCGAAGCATGCTGGGAGCTGTAGTCCAGTATTGCTAAAGCAATAGATTGTTTCCCATCTCTCCATGGCTAGTAACTGCATTAGAGTGCAAAATAAACTTCCAATGAGAATTCCAGCTGATGGCTGTAAATACGACTCCATGTTTGTTCCTGAAACTGGAGCATTAAACATAATTTTCCCAGCACCAAACAAGTCCTCCCTCTGATGTTTGATTCCAGTATCATGAAGCCAAAATGGCACAAAAATCTCTTTATGGAAGATAAAAGCAAGATGGCGGTCATGGTGCTGGGAATCAGCATTTTCATTGGTCAATTATATTTCATCTTTAATTAAGCGTTTGGTTTTGCTCAAATTATTTAGATAACTAGGGACCACAGTAGGATAGTTTTAGGTAATGTTTCAGGGTGCAGGAACGTTACCCAAGTCACCCAGAACTCATACGAACAACTGGCTGGATAAGTGGCCCATTGACACGTTTATACCTGCCCTTAACATGCGCTTTGAGATATTGGTTTGCCTTGAATGTGGGTTGGAAATGGCTCCATGCTCTTTCATCTGTACATCACTTGCCTGTGATACAATTCCACTAGACAGAATAATGTCCTTCCAAGGAAAAGTCCAATATCAAAGACTGCAGTTAAATAGCAGCAAGACATTTTACATAAGTGGCCAAGGTCGAAATATATTGTATAAGACATTGTATATATGTGTATAATACACAGGCAGGTCAAGTCTTTTGGGTATTGGACCTGTAAGGCCTCATTGTGTTTGATTTTTCACAGTGATGAACAGATTCAATTTGTAAATGATAGGCTGTATGGGCGCATTATATTAATATATAAAAGCTTAGGCTATTCCTGGACACAATACAATAAATATATATATATATATATATATATATATATACACACAAATATACACATATACACACATATATACACATATATACACATATATACACATATATACACATATATACACATCACCATTAAGAATTTACAGAAAACTACATTTCTACACATACCCACAATACCTGCTCAATTTGTATATATAGTGAATAAAGTACCCCCTCTTGTAAAATATAAGGATATTATTAGGAGTTTCATGACCATATAAAGGTACGAGGCCGAGTGTTTTTATACAGGTCATGGAACTCCGAGTTAACTTCTAATATCCTCATATTTTGCAACAGGGGGTACTTTATTTATTATAATACACAAGTTTCAGTGAGTCATGTGACAGAAATTACATCACAACTCACCATTTATAACTGATGACATCAGAACTCACCGTTTATAAGGATATAATTTACAAGATATTCACAGCTTTTGTGTATTATATATATATATATATATATATATATATATATATATATATATATATATATATATATATATCTATTGTGCTCCAAATTCTGACCTGTGCAATACATTTTTATCTTCTTAAGGTTATTTAATCTCCCTGTTCAAGAAACATCCAATATATTCTCAAAAGCAGACTTGATAAAGAATGCGAGTTTGAAGATATCGAATGAGAATATAAAATACGCAAAACAGATGGAATTTCGTGAAGAGACATCGTTGGTGTCAACAACAAATCAAATGGAACACCAAGACACTGAAAAAGATATTTACCAGGCAGAGAATGTTAATTTAGATCATCTGGCCACAGATAAAGAAGTTAAACACCAATGCATGGCAGAATCTGGAAGCAAAGGAGAAAATGATGCTGTAGGAAAGTTGTTAGACACAGAAACTGAGGGCATACAATTTCCAGATACTGTAGAAGATGAAGTTACTGAAAATCTGTTGGAAATGCCAGATAAAGAAACAAGCCACTCTGATACCGGACATCAGGAAGGCTCCTTGGAAAAGGTTTCGGAATTTGGACCTGAGGACATTACAGAATCAGAAGTGGTTGTTGATGGAAGCCAGTCCAAGAAGAACTATGATACAGGTTTAGAAGATGAAGGCACCAAGCAAATCCCAGACATAACTGAAGAGAAAACTCAAAAGGGAGATTTTGATTCAGACAAGATGTTGGGCAGTCATGGAGAGGACATGGGACATCAAGACCATGCCACCTGTGATAGTGACAAAGAGAAAGTTTATCCAGAGAAAATTTCGAGCACAGGTTGTGAAAACCTGGTTATCGAAGAAGTAGAAAAACATAAAGAGAATCCAGTTCTTGCAGCAAATGCAAAGAATCAAAAGAAAAATGGTCTAGAAAACAAGCCATCTAAAGGCATGAAATTCCAAGTCTCAGCCAATGATAAAGAAACACTCTCTGATACTGGAGAAAACAAATATCAAGAAGGCACCTTGGAAAAGGTTTCTGATTTTGGACATGAGGAAATTAAGGAATCAGCAGTGGTTGTTGATGGGGAACAGTTAGAGAAGAATAATTATAAAGAAATGCTGCATTTAGAAGATATAGACATAACTGAAGTGAAAGCTCAGTTGGGGAATTCTGATTCAGACAAGATGTTGGTTATTCCAGGAGAGGACATGGAACAGCACCACCATGCTATAGGTGAAAGTAACAAAGAGAAAGCTTATTCAGAAAATAATTCAAGCACAGGTTGTGAAAACCTGTACTGTCTGGTTACAGCAAAAGCAAAGAGTGAAAAGAAAAATGATCTTGAATACAAGTCATCTAAAGGCATAAAGTTCCAAGAGTCAACCGATGATAAAGAGAATGAAGCATGCTCTGATCCTGGAGAAAACAAATATCAAGAAGGCACCTTGGAAAAGGTTTCTGATTTTGGACTGGAGGACATTATGGAGTCGGAAACAGTTGTTAATAGAAACCAGCACAAGGAAAATTGTGATGAGAGAACCAAGGAAATCCCAGACATAATTGAAGAGAAAGCTCAATTGGGAAATTCTGATTCAGACAAGATGTTGGTCAGTCATGGAGAGGACATGGAACCGCAAGACCATGTCAAAGGTGAATGCTACAGAGAGAAAATGTATTCAGAGAAAATCTCAAGCTCAGGTTGTGAAAGCCTGGTTACTGAAATAGTAAAAAAACAAAGAGAGAATCTAGTTCTAACCGCAAATGCAAAGAATGAAAAGAAAAATGATCTAAAAAACAAGTCATCTAAATTCAAAAACCGCAAAGACTCAGCCATTGATAAAGGCAACAAAGCGCACTCTGATTCGGAAAAACTGGCTGCACCAAATGCAAGTCATCAAATGATGCCTACTCTGAAGATGTTTGCGAGTAAGTACCACATATTCATTGTGCTCTCTTATTGCTGAACTTTGTTCATTGTAATTACTATTAGAACGTCATTGTAATTACTATTAGAACGCAGCACAAATGCTAAACTTTACAATATATATACAGGTATAGGATCTATTATTCACAATGCTCGAGACCTGGGGTTTGCCGGATAACAGATCTTTACGTAATTTGGATCTTCCGTACCTTAATTCTACTAGAAAATCATGTATACATGAAATGAACCCAATAGGATGGTTTTACTTCCAATAAGGATTAATTATATCTTAGTTGGGATCAAGTACAAGCTACTGTTTTATTATTACACAGAAAAAGGAAATCATTTTTAAAAATTTGGATTATTTCATTATAATGGAGTATATGAGTGACAGGCATTCCGTAATTCAGAGCTTTCTGGATAGCGGGTTTACGGATAAGGGATCCCATACATGTGTATATATATATACTTTAGGGTGCACACCGTATAATGTGGTATATACTTGGGTGCCCACTCAAAATACAGATATGCACAGTAATAAAGTAGCGGCACTCACAGGGTTTTTAAATTCTAAAATAGAAAATTCTTTATTGGACTCAACGTTTCGATCCCCCACAGGGATCTTTCTCAGGAGTGATATCACCCCCTCCCTTCCCCCCCCAGCAGCCTAACAACAGAACAATGGGAAAGTAACCAGATAACAGCTCCCTAACACAAGATAACAGCTGCCTGGTAGATCGAAGAACAACACTCAATAGTAAAACCCATGTCCCACTCTGTACTATTCAGTTACATTGAGAAGGAAAAACAACAGCCTGCCAGAAAGCAGCTCCCTCCTAAAGTGCTGGCACAAGTCACATGACCAGGGGCAGCTGGGAAATTGACAATATGTCTAGCCCCATGTCAGATTTCAAAACTGAATATAAAAAAATCAGTTTGCTCTTTTGAGAAATGGATTTCAGTGCAGAAGTCTACTGGAGCAGCACTATTAACTGATGCGTTTTGGGGAAAAAAAACATGTTTTCCCATGACAGTTTCCCTTTAATGTTTTGTCCATGTGGGTGGGGGTTATTTAGAAACTGCGTCCATTGGGATTTCTCTTTGTCAGGTTGTTTCAGTCTCCAACAGTCTCTTATCTGCTTCTTCTACAGGAGGAATTTTTATTCTGATAATTTGGGGCAACTTCCTCCTCACAGAAGGTAAGTTCTCATCGAGAATAAAAAAGTACCCCTGAAACCTCAGAAGAGTGTTGATGATTTTTTTTGGGCTGTTCTCAGTGCAAGTGTCTGCGCACCTACAGTAAATGGATAGTTTGTTTTGTCACTAAAATTATCAGCAGGGTTCATGTGTTGGTGGCCCAGAGAAGGATGGCCAAGCCCTGACACAAATGGATCTCACCAAGGGCCAAACCCATATATTTTCAAAATATAGCTTGCATTTTTTTTTATGTTTTTCTGCTAAAAATACATTAAAGGGGTGGTTCACCTTCAGGTTAACTTTTAGTATGTTATAGAATGACCAATTCTAAGCAACCTTTCAATCGGTCTTCATTATTTATTTTTTATAGTTGATGAATTATTTGTCTTCTTCTCCTGACTCTTTCCAGCTTTCAAAAGGGGGTCACTGACACCCTCAAAAAACAAATCCTCTCTAAAGCTGCACATTTATTATTATTGCTACTTTTTATTATTCATCTTTATTTCCTGACCCTATCCTATTAATATTCCATATTCTCATTCAAATCAATGCATGGTTGCTAGGGTAAATTGGACCTTAGCAACCAGATTGCTGACACTGCAAACTGGAAAGCTGCTAGATAAAAAGCTAAATAACTAAAAAACCACAAATATTAAGAAATTAAAACCAGTTACAAATTGTCTCAGAATACCACTCTCTACATCATACTAAAAGTCAACTCAAAGGTGAACAACCCCTTTAATAATAGGACTAACATGTGTAAATATAGAATAGAGAGGATCTTCAATGAATGGATGAACGAATGTAGGAACTGTAGGTGTCATATAAACAGTTCGATTCTAAGTAGTTTGGCAATTAATGTTCAATGGAGTTAAATCCTAGAGCAAAATGACTACAATTTTTAAAATACTCTCTGTGTTCCACAGCGTTCCCTGTAAATCCCATCTGGCAAGAGTACTGGGTCAATGGCACCAATCTGTTGGCTCAAGTCTTGAAGATTCACAACTTGACAACCTCCTGCAGTCTGACATTCGCCACCTCCCAAGTCTATAAATGTTCCGATTCATCTTTTGCTGTTTTATGCAGCAACACTTCTCTTTGGCTCCTAGTAATGGAACCGCTGGTGAAAACATGGTACCTCGAATACGGATCTTGTGCGGCATGTCAGGGAACGACTGAAGTATTCGTCTCTGGAGGTACTGACCGTTTGGGCACTTGCATGAACAAAATGTTTCAAGGATTCGTCCAAGAAGGTGTCCCACCTTGAATTTCTCCCCAGAATGAGTTATTGGCCCTTAGGAGAGGCACAATTATATAATGTAAGTCAGGCTGGGATAGCTAATACAGTCCCACCAAGTCAAATGCTCTAGGAGGCCTATTAGTTGCAGAAGAGTCAGGTGATTCTCCAAAGATATGTTCTTCCTCTAGGATCTCTTCACTAAAGATGGTGATAGTGGGTTCATGATCTGGGTTAGAAGTAGAACCTGATGAACAACCTGAGGTAGGAGGTAGGTGAGATGAATGGACAAGCCAGATGAGGTTTACTTCCTATATGTAGTTGCCCTGTAGAATGAAGGTGAGTCGTGCTGTGGTTGTAGTCTGAGAGTACCACCCTTCACCGTAGCTCTCCTACTGTATATGATTCAGAAGAACCACTATTAAGCAGAAGATCATCCCTGAACGCAAGGGGTCCCATATGTAATACATATGGGGCAAATTTACTATTATTCCCCAAAATTAGTTCGACCAAATTCGCTACCTTTTATTCGAAATTCGATCATTAGACGATCGAATACAAATTTATTCGATCAGTCGAAGACTTCGATCGTTCGAATCCTATTCGCTCAGGACTTAGACTCAAAAGCCTATGGGAGTGTTCCCATGGGCTTCTATTGCAATTCGGTAGGTCCAATCGAATAAACTTAAAATTTTAAATCCTTCGCTGATCGAATATTCGTTCATTCGAATCTATTCGAATGTATTCGATCATTCGCTATTCGAGGATCGAATATGCCAAAATTTGACCAAACGAATAAATCCTACGTTCGAACTTCGATCAATTCACGTGAATTTAGTACATCGGCCCCATATGTGTTTAGCCGCAGGAAGGACATGTAGTACCCCACAATAATATATAGTACCTAGAAATGAGCCTGTTTAATGACATGGTTTTTAAACTGTATTTATTATTTTAATTATTTCAGGGCAATTTAATGATACCCAAGCAGTAATGAAAATCTTACAGAAGTATACAAGCCAACCTGTAATCCGTTCTCTCCAGCAAAACTCGACCAATATCGCAGCCGCTCCCGGGTCTGACGCACCAGTCTGGCTGATGGGACTGTGTCTATTGATATTCTTGGCAGCTCCCACTACGTTCTGCTTTATTATAAGATGGTAAAACCCAGTTTCTCTTCCTTTTGGATAACAAATCCTTTTTTTAGTACGGATCTTGTGAAGCATGTCACATTCATATTATTCTATCATTTCTTTTTTGTTCAGTTTCTGTGTCAAGACCCAACCAAAAAATGAGAATTTTCTTCATCATTCAACCGCAACAGAAAGGTAAGTTCACTATCAGTAACTTAATTCTACTCCCCTATATTCCTGAGCTCAATCTCTGACACATCACTGCCAGGTACCCGATTGGCTGCTGATACATTTCTGTATAGAACTGTCCTTAATCCTCAATCCTCTCTACAGCTCCCCTCCAGCTCCTATTTGTATCCTCCTCTTTATGTTTTCTTCTGACTAATTCTTATGAGTCTGTTTACTAACCCTCTGATTCATATGATGTGCCCCAATTCAAACAGACCTAGAACAAAGAACAAAAGCCATTTTCAAGTGATTTGTTTAAAAAGCAGAGACGCTGCTAAAACCTATTCACTGTCTCCATAAACATGTCTGAAAATTCATTGGTTGAATAGGACAGATATATGTGCCATAGTCTGCATGAATTCTAATATCCTTATCATTTACAGTAGGGGGTACATTTTCCCTTATAATACATGAGTGATACTCAGAGTTCCCCCCTGTATAACTCAGCCTGCAGCCTTGTGCCTTTATATGGTCACAGCACCCCCCCAGTGACTTCTAATATCCTTATCATTTACAGTAGGGGGTACATTATCCCTTATAATACATGAGTGATACTCAGAGTTCCCTGTATAACTCAGCCTGCAGCCTTGTGCCTTTATATGGTCACACCCCTCAGTGACTTCTAATATCCTTATCATTTACAGTAGGGGGTACATTATCCCTTATAATACATGAGTGATATTCAAAGATCTGTGGATCTCTAATAGCTTTTAGTTACAGCGTGGTGTTATTTTTTTGAATATCTGGAGAAAAGTATTTCTTCACCTGCAAGAAACTAAACTTCTCATTTATTCTTTAGAGTGATGGTGGATGGCAGAGAAGATTCTCACCTGGATATTGGAGAGTTCCCTGAGTTGACCAGTGAGAATGCAGCAGAAACCTAATTAATCTCCTTACAATAAATAACACTGAAATGGAGGCTTTACACTAACAGCCTCTGCAGAAGAATGCTTAGCATAATGCAATGCTTAATCAGAATTTAATCATCAGCAAACCTGTAGCATCAGCTTATATTACAGCCAGGGAAGCTCATTTTCTGCTGCTGGATAATTAGTGACGACCCCTAAGCTTAGCTTCTCAACAGCTGCTCAGAGCCCACTGAGCATGTGAGCTGACACTTTCCAAGATGGTGAACCCCATCTTTAGCCTCCTGCAATAAGTTCACTATTTGAAATATGATAATTGAAACCATATTCATATTTTGCCTCCTTCCTGCTTCCATCTATTTTAATAGGAGTTCCCACCAAAATGTGCCTTAAAAAAGCTTTAGTTATAACTACTAATCCTTTAATATTCTTCTGTAAACCACTTGTAATACGCTTGCTTGATATGCAATAAATGCAGCATCAAAATCAACATGCATGTGTATGGCTTCATGTGTGTATATATAAATATATAAATCTTTTTTAAACACAATTAAAGGAAAAAGATGTAAAAGTCATTCAAATCATTCCTTAAATGAGAATCCACCTTCTTTTCTTCTGTATTCTTCGTGTATTGACTGGAGTTTCGGCGCATGCAAAGTTGGAATAATCTTCTGTCCTGACCAGTTGCGCGTGTGCCGAAAAGTCGCAAAAGTTTCCAAAATGTTTTTCGTAGATTTTTGTGACTTTTGGCACATGAGCAGCTGTTCGGGATAGGAAGATGGCTCCAACTGCGCATGTGCCAAAAACGCCACTCTGATTCCAAAGAAGACCGAAGAAATGAAGATGGCGCCCGTGAACTTGCGAGGACAGAATCTGCACTTAGGGGTAAGGAAATAATTAGAGGCATTTGTCCAGGGTTCCAGGAAGGCTGGGGGGAGGAGGGAGGGGTCTATTTACAGTAGGGGGTAGGGGTATTTAATAAAAAGGGTTGAATTCTCCTTTAAATATATATTCTAGTTTGGTAAGATGCTTTAATAAGCCACTTGGGATTGCCATCTTTTTAGGCTGTAAAGTCTGGGCAGAGGGGTGGGCCGGTGACATCACAGAGCAGAGGAGTGATGTCACAGGGCCAATCGGATGATGTCAGAGGGTGCTAAGACATGGTGATCAGCAGTCAATCAAGGTTTTACTAGTTAAGAAAACCAGCCAGGTAGTCTTGAACAGTTTAATAGGTCAGCTAATATCATATAAAAATCTAACTATCTATTTTGGGAGGTATGGTTTATCTTTGTTAGGATCGCATCGCCCCGGAGGCTTACCTGCAGCTCCGGGCGGCGCTTCCTCTCTCCTCCGGCGTCGCTTCCATAATGGCGGCGCCCATAGCCGCCACGTGGGTAGCAGTGCATGGTAGTGACGTCATCACGTCTCGTCTGATGTGATGACATCACAGCGCCCCGTTTTTGGCTACAAATTCAAATATTTAAAGCGCCTTGGATGCCATCATGGCGCCCAATGATAGGATCTTTTTGCTATTGTTCTTGGGTGTTATTGTGCTCCTGTTTTACTGTATTTTGACCTGTGCCTGGACTTTGTTTGGCCTTTTGCCTGCCAATATAAACCTTGCCTGGGCTTTGATTCCTGCCTGATCCTTGCCTGTACCTCGTTATTGGACCTTTAACCACTAAGCTTCCTCCTTGGTCCCTACTACGGCCTACCCTGACACTCTTTAACTTTACTTTAAATGAGAACTTAAGCTCAACAAAGAACTCGCCTAAAAATGATTTGGGATTCTGATCCAGCCCAAATACGTAACAGCCCTTTAGCAGAGTTGATCTGAAGGTGCC
>CM044444.1:101672313-101698130 GCA_024363595.1 Xenopus borealis
CACCTTGGCCCACCGGGAGTTTTCCTGGTATTCTGGTGGGCCAGTCCGACACTGCTGACAACAATATTCCTGGGCCCTCCTATATATTGGTGAGTTTGTACATTGCTATTATGATCCTGGATGAGTTTTGTCTACAATCTTAAAGACATGGTGATCCAAATTATGGAAAAACAAATATAAACAGATAAATCATATCTGTATAATTATTGCCCATTATGAGATCTCCCAGTATGTTATAGGTTATATAGTTTGGTCAATGTATAACCCAACGTAGTTGGTCAAAAGGCAAATATAAACCAATAGCTTTCTGTCTCTACTAGGGATACAGTTAGACAGTGCCGGTTTTAAGCACATTGGACCAATTTGGCCCAATTGGGCCCCGCACTTATGGGGGCCCCACTCCAGTGCGAGCTCTGATTCCTATTCCCCAGCCTACCCCCATCCCCAACTGGCAGCCATCACTTGGACAGAGGGGAAAGCAGGCACTATTTGCCCATCCAGCTCTGTTACCCTGTGAGTTCCTTCTAGGGGGCCCCACCAAAATGGTTCCAATTGGGCCCCACACTTGGTACGGCCGGCCCTGCAGTTAGATAAGTGATCAGCTGTTTAGAGTAGTAATAAGTGCTCATTTGCAAGGGAGTTACCTGCCCTGGATACAGTAAAGTATATCACATCAGGAATAACCAAATAAATCTATTTTGTATGTATTTACATTACACTCTAATGTCTGCACTTTTCATTCTCTACAGGATTATAACATGTTCTTCTTATTGTTTTATAATCTCCCTTAAAGTGTACAAGATACAAACAATATCATTGAAAAGGTTCGACGTCCAACAGAAAACACAAGCTTGAAAACAAATTTGGTCATGGGAAGCTTGGAAGGACAACACAGAACTTCATATTTGACATTGGAGCCATCAGATGAAAAATACTCACAGTTACTACTAAGCCACGAGGAGAAGACTGATCTAGAAAAACTAATGGAAGCCATTGATGAAGATTTATACCAGGGAGAAAATCCTGATTTTGAAATGTTGAGGACAGATAAAAAAACTGAACACCAACTTATTGTAGAAGTAGAAAGCAAAAGAGAAATTGATAGTTTGAAGATGCTGGACACAGAAACTGAGGACACTCAAAACCCAGATACTATCATGGAAAATCTATTAGACACACCAGCCAAGGACAAAAACCACACTGATACAGGAGAAAACAACCACAAAGAAGACACATTGGAAGAGGTCTGGGGTTCATCAGATGGGGGCACAATGGAATCAGATGTGGCTGTTGATAAAAACCAGGAAGAGAAGATCTATTATACAAACATGCTGCTGCATTCAGAAGGTGAAGGCACCAAGCCAATGCAAGACATAACTGAGATGTTGATCTCAACAGGAGTGGACATAGAACAGGAAGACCATGCAATAAACAGAAATTATTATTTGGGAGAAAACAAACAGCTAGAAGACAACTTTGAAAACATCTTGGATTCAGCACCTCAAATTAAAGCATCAGAAGTTTCTGTTGATGTAAGTAAGGAAGAGAATGATAATACAGAGCTAGTGCTGCATTCAGATGCTGAGGGCACCAAGCAAATGCCAGACATGACTGAAAATGGAACTCAAACAATAAACTCTGATGTGGAGACGTTGGTCTCAACAGGAAAACACATAGAACAACAAAACCATGAAATGGCCAGAAGTTATGATACCAGAGAAAACAAACATTTAGAAGACAACGTTGAAAACATCCTGTATTCAGCAGCTCAGGACACTAAAGAATCAGAAGTGGTTGATAGAAACAAGGAAGAGAAGAACTATGATACAGAGATGGTGCTTTATTCAGAAGCTAAGGGCACCAAGCCAACGCAAGACATAACTGAGATGTTGATCTCAAGAGGAGAGGACATAGATCAGCAAGGCCATGCAATAGTTAAAAGTTATGATACGGGAGAAATCAAACATCTAGAGGAGAGCTTTGAAAACATCTTGGATTCAGCAACTGAGGATATTAAAGCATCAGAAGTGTCTGTTGATGGAAGCAAGGAAGAGAACTATGATACAGAGCTGGTGCTGCATTCAGAAGCTGATGGAACCAAGCAACTGCCACTCGTAACTGAAAAGAGAACTCATATTAGGAGCTCTGATGTGAAGATGTTGGTCTCAACAGGAGACCACATAGAACAACAAGACCATGAAATAACCAGAAGTTATGATACCAGAGAAAACAAACATTTAGAAGACAACTTTGAAAACATCCTGGATTTAACAGCTCAAGACATTAAAGAATCAGAAGTGGTTGATAAAAATGAGGAAGAGAAGAACTATGATACAGAGATGGCGCTTCATTCAGAAGCTAAGGGCACCAAGCCAACGCCAGACATAACTAAAGAGAAAGCTAAAACAAGGAACTCTGATTCAGAGAAGATGATGGTCATACCAAGAGATTACATAAAACAGCAAGCATTTGGTTTAAGCCAAGAAACTTATTTAGAGATGTTCTCCTGCTGCGAGAACCCACCAGTTCTAGTTACTGAATTATTTGGAAGACATGGGAAAAATCCAGTTATTGCAGCAAAAGTGAAGTATGAAGAGAAAACTGATTTAGAAAAACTGTTGAATAAACCACCTAAAGACATAAAACTCCAAGAATCAGATGATAAAGACAACAAATCAGTCTATAATATGGAACCACTGTTTAGCTCAACTGCCATGAACCAAACATTTCCAACTGTTGTACTAAATGCAACTTGTCATGTGATAACTGCTCTGACCAAGGTTCCATGTAAGTTAACTTCTCTCTTTTTGATGTGTTGTTTTATTTTTAGTGATTTTGAGTAGAATTAGTGATAGGTGACTTTTTTCACTTCACATTTCAGAAACATCAGGAAAATTATGTTTTTAGCTCCATTTTTTGGTGGCCAAAAGTTTTGGGAAAACATATTTGCCATAGAGTTGTGTATAGGTTGGCTGGGCACATACATTAAATAAACATGAAAACATAAAAAACAAGCAATAACCAGTAGTAGTAATCTTCCCAGAAGAGCTTACAATCTAAAAATTATGTTTCTCTGTGTATTTGAGTCTTCATCTGATTTTTGTTGTGTTCCTACAGGGATTGTTCTTCTGTATTTATGCTGTCAGATCCCTTACATGTGTTCAGATGGTAAGTTCTCAAATTTAGTCCTGTAACTTCAGGAAATGTTTATATTTATGATTTTGTGTCTGCTCTTTTGTGTGTGTGTGACTGTTACACAACTTAACTTAAAGGGACTCTGCCACCTAATCTTTTAAATTCCCAAATTTAGCCCTGTAACCTCAGGAAATGTGTCTACTAATGGTTTTGGGTTTGTTTTTGGGCATGGTTGCTAATTACACTACTTACAGTAGCTTGAAGGGACTCTACCACCTAATCTTTTATATTTAAAAATGGAATTAGAGGGCCCATATACCATCATTTTTTATTTCCCATTGTAAAATAGTAGGGCAATTGAGTGATTTCACTGACTCAGATAGTAGCTCCAGTCTTGACTCTGGATGTGTTAGGAATGACTGCTAGGTTTTGCAGACAGGAGCTAAGGTGCTTTTTAACAAAGTATTTATTCAACAAAATGATATAAACTCACCTTTGCAGAAAAAATACAAAAACATGAGTCCAGAATCAGGCTGAAAATCAAGGGCGGGCGGTAGACAAAACAGAATGAGATACAGGCAAAAAGGTCAAGACTAGGGATGCACCGAATCCAGGATTCGGTTTGGGATTCTGCCAAGATTCAGCCTTTATCAGCAGGATTCGGATTCGGCCGAATCCTTCTGCCTGGCCGAACCGAATCCGAATCCTAATTTGCATATGCAAATTAGGGCCAGGGAGCTAAATCACGTGACTTTTTGGCACAAAACAAGGAAGTAAAAAATGTTTTCCCCTTCCCACCCATAATTTGCATATGCAAATTAGGGTTCGGATTCGGTTCGGTATTCGGCCAAATCTTTTGGGAAGGATTCGGGGGTTCGGCCGAATCCAAAATAGTGGATTCGGTGCATCCCTAGCCAAGACAGGCAGAGTTCATGCAAATTCAAATTTCAGGCCAAGGTCAATACTGGGACGTCCAAAAAAACAGAGCAAGGAGAGATACTGGGGAACAGGAATGAGGCAGGGACAAGACAAGGTTTACCAGGGTATTTTCAGGAGCAGGAAAACAGGATAACAGGACTCATGACAGGAAATCACATCACTTGGAGTCAGCGGTTGGGCAAATAATCCAACACAGGGTGTTGGAGAAACAGTGTTGAGAATTCATAATTGCCCTCAGCTGAATTGGGGTGTGTATGCAGTAAGGCTGGCCTGGAGACAGCAAAGCAACAGGTATCATAGAGCCAGGCCAACCCCACACCTCCTCTTGTGGCTCAAGCAGCAGGAGGAGCCGTGCCTGGAACACAACAGGTCACTGGTTCAAAACCAGGGTGTTCCTTACAGGATGGAAACAATATTCTTTATCTGCGCCCACTATCTTTTATTGTGGCTTATTCCCCTTACTTAAACAGCAGCAGGAGGCAGGGGTCTAATGTCATCAGGAGTATGACCAGCCAAGAATGGAGAAAAATGGACCTCATCATATAAAGGCCTAAGATATATTGAGAATAGGTTGCAACTGCATTTAAAATAAAACAAACCAAGTGGAGCTCCAGTAAATAATAAATAAACATTAACAATGTTCCATGAAAGGACAAGGAAGCTCTTATTCACAGGGTGGGTGCCAATATGTTAGTTGTCCTTTGCTTAGGGGTCATTTACAAACACAAGTGATGTGCCCCATTTTGGATGCATGTTTTTCACCCATAATCCAGCATTTTCCCAAAATTTCCAATGCAATTGTATAAAAAGTGGGATTCTAAGGGGGGGGATTTACAAAAGTTGAGATACCACATTGTTGGAGTAAACGTGGTGGTAAACTGGTGTAAAATACTTCTCCATATTCACAAACAGAAATCCGCCTAATTTCCGACTCACCCGACACTTTAAATTTTTTAGTGAAAGAAACAGGGGGCACATGTAGGGCAATACAGACACAGACAGCGTAACTCTTCCCCATGTGTCAGATCAATTCCAAACTAATCTGCTCTGCTTTGGTTCAGACAGAAAAATTTGGCGCCGATTCGCTCCATCACTAGTCAATTCTCACGTCTTGTTGGTGCCCCATTGGGGAAGAATTAGCATTTTAATAGGAATTAGCATTTTATAGTCAGGGCACAAATTTCTTTCTGACTCTATTGGTGTAAATGCCTCATTAACAAAACACAGAACCGGAGCACGCATGCATAGGAGCGCAAAAGCGCAATATAGTATGTTGGCAGTCAACGAGAGAGAGAGCGCAATATAGTATGTTGGCAGTCAACGAGAGAGAGCGCAATATAGTATGTTGGCCGTCAACGAGAGGGAGCACAATATAGTATGTTGGCAGTCAACGAGAGAGAGCGCAATATAGTATGTTGACAGTCAACGAGAGAGAGCGCAACATAGTATGTTGACAGTCAACGAGAGAGCGCAATATAGTATGTTGACAGTCAACGAGAGAGCGCAATATAGTATGTTGACAGTCAACGAGAGAGGCGAATGGACAAGGGTTTGGTGACAGAAAAGGTACATGCCTTGCGCCCCCCCAGGATTTGCGCCATACGCACATGCCTACTCTGCCGACCCCTTGCCCCGGCCCTGACAAAGCAAATAAAACACTGATTAAACTAATTTATTTTATATAATTTTAAATAACAGTTGCGTTATTTCACTAGTTTAATTTATTGAATGAGGCATTATTAGCCACTTGAGTGAAAATATTATAAAAATGTAAAGGAAAATTAAAGCCTCCCAGCCAATTTTTTTAGTTTTTAGTTTTATCCCCCAAAAAAATTATTTATAATTTTCCAAGGTGAAATAACCTTCCTCCCTTGGAAATTCCAATTTAATGGCTAACTGACCAGTTCAATAAGCGATAACGATAAACTCAGAAAAAAATGTCGCTAAAATGTTGTGCGAAAGACAAAATCTGGAAACTGTCTGTTTAAAAGAAAAATTGGCAAAAGTGGAAATAGAGGTTTGTGAATTTTTATTTTGTCTTGGTATCACCACTTTTGTGAATTCCCCCCCTAAGAGATATTGCAGTTGATCTTCTTTCTCTCTCCCTACAGGGTACCCTATAAATTCTGTGTGGCGAGAGTACTGGGTCAATGGCACCAATCTGTTTGAGCAAAACCTGACAATTCACAACTGGGAGAATTTCTACACAATGTCATTCACCAACATTCCCCAAACCAAAAACTCTTCTGATAAATGTCTCGCTGTTTTATTAAGCATCACATCTCTGCTGCTCCTGGTCAGGGAACCGCAAGAGACCCAATGGTTCCTGGAACACGGATCTTGTACAGAATGTCGTACACCACTGAAACTCTTCATTCCTGGAGGTATTGGTCATTTTCTGTGACCTTTGGTAGCTCAATTATTGGGAATTAAAGTAGAGTCTATGCTTGCTTACAGGAGATAATATTCATCATCATCATTATTTATTGATATGGAGTCAGCAACTTACACAGGGCTTTATATTAATGTACTTCTTCACCATGTCTTGGCTTAAAGGGCAAGGAAAGTGTAAAACAGAATAAGGGTAGAAATGGTGTATTTTGTATACTAAACATAAACATGAACTTACTGCACCACAAGCCTAATCAAACAAATGATTTATGCTTTCAAAGTTGGCCACAGGGGGCTGTCATCTTGTAACTTTGCTATACATCTTTGCAAGACCAAGACTGTGCACATGCTCAGTGTGATCTGGGCTGCTTAGGGATCGTCATAAATGATCAAAAAACAAAGCTGCTTGAGTTCTACATGGCTGGTAAGTAAGGCAGGGGCTCCCCCTGCTGTTCATAAGTATAATTGTTTCCCTGCCAGAACGTCTGACAATTCCTATCCACAGCAGTAAATGAAGGGAGAATTTCACTGCATAGAGTCAGGTTTCTTATAAAAACAGTACACATTTTTTAATTAAAGTATATTGGAGATAGATTTCTTTTTCATTAAAGAAAGTAAAAATTGAATTTTATTTCTTTGCCTTTCCTTGCCCTTTAAAAGCAACATAGTAGCAGCACCATGCAGTCTATGGTTTCTCTTTGTTCTGTGCCGTGCCACATGTTTATTAGCAACGCAAAGAGATCAAAAGGAAAAAAAACATTCAATGGGTCACATTCTTTATTGGTAAAAAGCCTTTAAACAATGTGGATATAATATATATATATATACCAATGTTTATTTGTTCTGCCTCATTAGAGTTCTTGGGGCAAATTCACTAAGCGGCATAAAAACCCTAGCATTGCCTTTGCTAGCGTTCGCCGCACTTCGCCAGACAAATTTTCGCCAGCGCTACGCTAATTCACTTAAATGTGATGTTACGCTCAGGTCGATGAACGGTAGCGTAGTTGCGCTAGTGTTAGTTCACCAGGCAAAGCTCATTTACGCTAGCGATGCCTAATTTGCATACGGCGCGACTTTCAAAGTATAATAGAAGTATATGTTGCAGCCACTACATTCCACTACACAAGCCCAGGAAACCTTTAATAAATAAAATAAAGTTATTGCCCTACATGTGCCCCCTGTATAGTTGTGTTGACATATGTAAGGAAATGTAGGGGGGAAGGAGGGGAACCTCCTAAAAAATTACGCTATTTTTCAGACTATCACCTTACAAAAGGTAAAAGACGCCAGCGTTTTTTGGGACTTAGAAATTATTTCAAACTCCTGTCTATTGTATTGAACTTCACCAGGTCTGACCTGACGAAGTAACGTCTATCATAAGAAGTAACGTTCACAAAAATGTTCATCTTAGTGAAGTAGCGTAGTTACGTCCCTTCCTCAGTGCGCAACTTCGCCTGGCGTAAAGGTGCGAAGTTGCGCAAGCCTATCTACTTCGCTAGCGAATTTTCGCCAGGGACAAGGTGAATCGGCGAAGTTGCAAATTGACGTCACGCTGGCGAATTAGCGCTAGCGTTAGACGCTTCGCTCTTTAGTGAATTTGCGCCCTTGTCTCTTCCTCTCTACCAGGTAAGTTAGACAATGACGCCTTCCAAGCAGCATACGCTCAGCAATTACTGAGAAGCCTCCAACTAGTGTATTTCCCTCACAGAGAGTTAATGTCCCATAGGAGAAGAAGGATGGTATAATGGAAACCTGGTGGCATAGCTTTACTAGTAGTGATGGGCGAATTTATTCGCCAGGGGAGAATTCGCTGCGAATTCCCGCGATTCGCCGCTGGCGAATAAATTCGCGAAACGGCAGCAAAAATTAGCCGGCGAAAAATTTGCCAACAAAAACGAGTCGCGACGAAAACTATGCAACGCGATTGACGCGACGCGCGTCAAAAACGACGCTCGACTCATTTCGCGAATTTTTCGCCAATTCGCTAATTTCTCTGGAAATTCGCTAATTTTTCGGCGAAGCGAAACGCGGGAGTTTCGCCCATCACTATTTACTAGTTATACTCTCTGGCTATGGGTACAGAAAAGTAACTTACTCCCTTCTTCCATGTTCTTTCTCTAGGATTCCATCACGGTGGAGGATACTAAGCTGTTCAGGGCCTGGGGTAGGAGTAGAAACCAGATTAAAGGAGTTGTTCACTTTCCAAACACTTTAGCTGTTTTTAGGTATCAGTTTATAACAGCTGCCTTTAATGTGGTGTATCACCGACCCCCTTCCCAGAGCTGCTTTAGAAAGACAAAAGAAGGTGAAAAATTTTACTTTTTTCAGAATTAGAAAAATGGCCATAAATAGAAAATAGAAAGTAACTGAAAAAACGTTTCTGCTTTCCTCCAAACCTTCAAGCTAAAGGCCCCTAAAGACTGACCTGTCTATAGAAGCAAAGTCAATGCCCCTCGATCGAGAACCGTAAAGAATCAGCCATTATTTTCAACATCCTTATTGTTTCCCCCACCGTTATTATTGTGACCACATTTTTAATCTGTAAAATGGTTTTTTTTTTACACGGGCTGAAAATATATTCATTTATAGTTTCTTTATAATTTTCTCTACACTCACCAAAGCAATCGCTCATCAACACATCCCTTTTGAAGATAATTCCATAACGTTCCAGCCAATATAGTAGGCTGATGTACAGTGAAGGAACAGTAACATGACCCACCACAACATTTTTTTGGCACAGGTCTGACATTTTCCGGATGATGAAACCAAAGCTCCTTTTTTGTGTACTTGAGTATTACTGAAACCTGAGCTTGAATCTTTATTTTTTTTCAGCTGCCTTGTTTGATAGTAATGTTATTTATGTCATTTCAGAACGACTTCATGATGTGGAATCTGTAAAGAAATTGTTACACCATTATACAAGCCAATCCGAGTCTGTCTTGTTGAACTCTACTGACAGCTCACCAGCCCCCGGCTCTCGTAACCATATCTGCACCGCTTTTCTATTTGTTGCGCTGGTTATCTTGGCTGGCTTGTGTTATATCAAAAGAAGGTAGAGCCCACTTTCTCTTCTAATTTGATAAGACAAGTGTAGAGACCCTGAGATTTGGGTGTAGTTACTCAACAGTTCCCCTCTATATTTGGACACCTAAGGGTCCTCTAGTAACTCAGGCAGCTGTGTCTCTTTTCTGGGTCCAGATCAGTCCAAGGGATTTGGCCACCAGGTGGCACTGTTGACTAATATTAAAGGGGTCAGCCCCATGTGCTCTGGGTCTTACTCCTGGGACCTAGAGAGGTATTACAGGACCAGGGCTCTGGTTCCTTGAACGTTAGGTCCAGCCAGTGGTAGTAGTTACTGTGATAGTCACTCTAGAAGTGAAAGACAGTTCATGGTAGCTATAAAGCAGCTGTGGCTCCACCGTGGAGAAATAGTGGGGACCAGGTGGTGTATAAACCACTAGATCAGGAGTTGAGGAACAGATAGGGTGCCAAGACCCAAGGCTGAATACAGTGGGTGAGGTGAGGAACAAGTTGGGTGCCAAGAAACAGGACCCCAGGCTGTGAAATCCAGGACCTAGTGTTATCCACCTGAGAGTGAGAGGGTAATTATCCTGAGAAGCCTGAATTATTGCTGCGGGCTATCTGTATTGCATATTGTCTCTATCATCCCACTAGACGAGTTATCAAAGTATCCTACTACTCTGTTCAGTTTAAAAAATCAGTTCAAGTTTGCTGCAAACAACTGTGTCTGACTGAATCTCCTGCTGCACTGAACAACACCAGGAGTTGCAGGGAGTTGCATGGGTACTGGGGGTCCTGGACATGAGTTAAGCGGTTTAGCCGGGTCACACACACATTCCACAAATCAACAGCTTAATTACACTCAAGGCTCTGCTACACATAATAGGCCTTTAAGGTCACATTCATATTATTACATTATTCATTTTTTGTTTAGATTCTGTGTCAGAACACAACCCAGTGAAGAGAATGTGTCAGGAACACCTCAAGAAAGGTAAGTGTATTAAAACTCTTCAACTCTTCTATATCCTGAGATCATTCAGTAATATATTGCTCCTTGTAATTTATTTTAGGGGATACATTATCCCTTATAATACATGAGTGATACTCAGAGTTCCCCCCCTGTATAATTCAGCCTGCAGCCTTGTGCCTTTATATGGTCACACCCCTCAGTGACTTCTAATATCCTTATCATTTACAGTAGGGGGTACGTTATACCTCTGGTGAGGGTTATGACTAAGTACAAGTTGGGCCCTTTAAAATATTTTGCTGTAGCTTCTAAAGTTATGTTCCCCAGAATGTGAACACAATGTAAATTATTTATTAATTATGGATATTTATATAAAATGGAATGAGTGATGTAAGTTTTCATTCCCCTGCAAGAATTGAAACTTCTGATTTATTCTTTAGCGTAATCCTGAATGACATAGATGATAGTGAGGAAGATGAGAGAAGAAAGCAGCAGCCATCTAATGTCGCCAATGGGCATATTTCTAATGAAGTCCAGGAGAACCAAGAACTATCAATGAATGGGACAGTAGAAGAATCTCACCTGGACACTGGAGAGGTCCATCTGTTGAACAACCAGGCCTCAGCAGGAACCTAATTGACTTTCTCACACAAGTTTCTGTCAATCACTTGGATTTAATGGATTTTGCCCGTTTTATCTACATATGAAAAGTGACAAATGGCTCATATTGAAATCAATAACATTTCAACTGGTTGTGATGCTCAGAAACTCCAGTGGAGAATCCCCCCCTTATGTGACTGACTTACAGCAAAGATATAGGCTTTATACCCTGTTACTGCTCATGATGTTGCTGTATAGTTTCATATTCATGTAAAGAGATTTCCGCATGAGGAGGCTATGGGGAAACAATGGCAGAGACAAAGAAAGGTGCATTTGGAGAGGCTACCAACAGATGGGTTTCCATGGGAGATCTGGTGACAGGTGGTCTCTTTTTTGGAGGGGGGGCAGAGTATCTAAAAAGAAACTTTCTTTATTCTACACTGACTCAGAATAGTCAGGACAAGAGAGGGAAGCAGCCTTAAGCTCCACCGTGGAGGTGGAATGGCAGCCCCTAGTCAATGGCAGTGCTCCTGGCTGGCAATCTCTATGAATGTATGGAATATATATATATATATATATATATATATATATATATATATATATATATATACATTATTTTATCCAGTTTATATACATTATATTAATTGATTCTATATTCTGCCAGTAGAATTCAGTAGAATCTTGTAGAATGGCAGTGCTGTAAAAGGCTGAGGGTGTCAGGCAAACCAGCGCCCTGGCATTCTAGCAAACTCTATAAGAATAAACTATAGATAAACTGGAAATACCTTGGAGGAAATAGTTTCAGTAGTCGGGGTGAGGGTCATATTGTCGTGTTGATGCAGTTATTGCTGGACTGGCCCACTGGGATTCCAGGAAAACTCTCGATGGGCCCAGGTCTCAGTCGGACTCTATTCCATGGTCATTCTCTATTTCTTTATGGGAATAAGAGGCGTAATAATGGAATAATAGAGTAAGTAGATATAAAAGAATAGGAGAATAAAGGAGAGGAGGATAAATTGTTTGGATAGTGGGTCAGACAGTGCCATTGGGACACCGGAAAAAAAACCAGTGGCCCTGGCTTTTTTGGGCCCCTCCGGCCCAGACCGGCTCCCTGCAGAACGGATGTTGCAGCTGTGGGACCCAGGAATAAATGAGGCTGCAGGTCCAGTGGGCACTGGGCTTCCTAGTTCAATGCTGGCCCACAGTCTAAGGTTTTCTGGTGGTCCCCTGGCATCCCAGTCCAACACTGACCTCTCTTGGGCCAAACAGTCATTCAACCCGATATTGCCTTCTTGTTTGTCAAATAGACAGAGCTTTAGGTGCATTGCGAGCTCAAGTCTAGTATCACTGAACTCTGTACACACTCATGTCCTAGACGGGATGTTTAAATAAGGTTTCCCATTATGTTCACCAAACAAGGCCGATTGTTTACTGACAATGTTTGACAACAAAAATCCGATCACCTTGAAAAGGCTTTAACCAAATACTCTGGAAGGAGAATTTTTGTTTGGAAGAATTCGGGGCTAGAATTTTCAGTGCTCTGGGCATATCGGAGTCCAAGAAACCGTGAACTTCAATCCGCCATTTGTGACCTTGACTCGCACGTCTTAAAGGAGACATTTTGTGTTAAAAAAGGAGAATGGACCAGTGCATTATACTCATTTAGATATAGAAGAATTGTGCTTAAAAAAGTAGTGTTTCAGGCTGATTTATTGAATATTTCTGCAAAAACCCTAATAATCCCTCCCTTGAACTTTTCCCCTGACTTCGACTACGTCTTCTCTAACTCCTTGCCGGTACTTCGCTTACGGACTTATTAGGCACCTCCTTGTCGGCTTCCGCAGCAAAAAGCCCGGACCCCAAAAGGGCGTTGGTACCCACCTGAGCATCCGCAGGTACTTTTGCTGAACAAGGTTCCTGATAATGTGGTTGTTACAACAGGGACCAGAGAACATCTATAGGGAGCTCTAATAAAGGGGCTCATTTTAGAGATAATATTCCCTTTTAGCACCATGTGTAAGCAACAATTGCCTACAAAATTAGTTTTTATTTTTTTCATTTATCCTATATGTCTCCTTTAATACTGGATGATATTTGCCTTTATGCTTTCGATTTTCTAAGTTACTTATGTACACATATGATTGCAGATCTTAATATGCAATAAATACAATCTTTTCAAATTAATTTGTGTTGCCATTCTTAGCCAGAAAATGCTAAATCTCAGCCGGGGCGTGAGATATGCGTGTGTAGGGAGAGCTTTAAAGGACAGGTATTGGACCTGTTATCCAGAATGCTCAGAACCTGGGGTTTTCTGAATAGTTGATCTTTCTGTAATGTGGATCTTCATACCTTAAGTCTACTAGAAAATCATATAAACATTGAATAAAGCCAATAGGCTGGGCTTGCTTCCAATAAGAATTAATTATATCTTAGTTGGGATCAAGTACAAGCTACTGTTTTATTATTACAGTTATGGGACCTGTTATCCAGAATGCTCAGAACCTGGGGTTTTCTGAATAGTTGATCTTTCTGTAATGTGGATCTTCATACCTAAAGTCTACTAGAAAATCATATAAACATGAAATAAAGCCAATAGGCTGGTTTTGCTTCCAATAAGGATTAATTATATCTTAGTTGGAATCAAGTAAAAGCTACTGTTTTATTACAGAGATAAAGCAAATAATTTTTCAAAATTTGGATGAAATGGAGTTTACAGGAGATTATCTTTCTGTAATTTGGAGCTTTCTGGATAATGGGTTTCTGGATAACAGGTCACATACCTATACAAGGTACTGTTTTATTAATACAGAGAAAAAGTTTTGTTATTTGATTATAATACACCATAAATAAGCCACGAATATCCTGTAAATGATGTCCTTATAAACAATGTTTGTTTAGTGATGTTGTTTCTGTCACATGACCAAAGTAAGCCCTAATGTTGCAAAATATAAGGATATTAGAAGTTACCTCGGAGTTCCATGACCTGGGTAAAAACATTCGGCCTTCGGCCTTGTGTTTGAATATGGTCATGGAATGCCTTGGTAACTTTTAATATCCTTATAATTTAGATGGGGTACTTTTTTCACTATTTGATGGAGTGTATGGGAGACAGCCTTTCTGTAATTCGGAGCTTCCTGGATAATGAGTTTCCGGATAATGGATCCCATACCTGCCTTTGAATTGGCTGTGCTGGTTTAGAATGCTGGAGGCACCATGCAAGTCCAACATTGCCAAAAGAAGTAAAGTCTCTCATCCGAATGTAACCCTCCTGACACCCCTTTGTCTGTGCTACACTCCACGTGGGGAACTTACCTGATGGCATGGGACAAACCTGAGCAACTCCACAGTGGTATGTGGAGAGACTGGGTACCTGGTACCTACTAGCACAGTGCCTACACCTAGTGAGATCTGGGAATGCACTTACGGGTGGCCCCACTAGGAACACAACAATAATACACTCAATAATTACTCTTTATCTAAAATAAATTTAAAAGGCAGCTAGTACAGACAGCACGTTTAATGGTAGCAATGGGGCCTCACTCTCTAACTATCTTGTGCTATCTGCTTTTCTAAAAGAAGGCAAAGCTCTTTTTCCCACAACACAGTCTCTGTATCTTCAAGTGCTTCTTTATGGTACTGTCCCTTTAAAGGACATGTAAAGCCTACATTTTCCTACCAAGTATATAAGTTGGGCATATCTTCCCCACCCAAGCCACATACATCATTTGTACTGCATATAACCCCCTCCATTTGCCAGTGCCATCATATTTTTCTAAAACAAAATAGCATCTATGAAAAACAGCAATGCTATCTCTTCATTGGCTGCTAGACATTAGGGTTTGTTTAATAATCTGAGCTGATAAGAGCTGAGCATGCTCATAAGTCAACCGCCAAAGTAAATTCCTGAGGGATGGGGCAGAATGGGTTAGAGGAAAAGAAGGATTTCTAAGTGATTAAGTAGACACTGTAGCCTTACTGTTAACCTTTTAACAAACATCACCTAGGTTGCTAAACACGTCACTGAGGAAGCCATAAAGCTGCAATATCTCCAGATATCTCGATAAGAATCTCTAGTGTGTGCTCTGTATTCCAGTAGCTGTGGGTAAGAGCAGCACAGGCAATGACTAGTTGTCTGTTTTGCTGTATGTCACAGGCCTGGGGCCAAGATATTAGTGCTCATTCCTGAAACCAACCGCAAGGATGCAACTTGTTGAGCCTGTTAATGCCATTCATTTAAGGTATCCATTATCTGGAAACCCATTATCCAGAAAGCTCTGAATTAGGAAAAGGCCCTCTACCATAGATTGCATTTTATCCAAATAATCCAAATGTTTCAAAATGATTTCCTTTTTCTTCTGTAATAATAAAACAGTAACATAGTAACATAGTAACATAGTAAGTTAGGCTGAAAAAAGACTCGCGTCCATCAAGTTCAACCTTTTTTTTTTTTTTTTTTTTTTTTTTTTTTTTTTTTTTTAATTTTAACTGCCTAACTGCTAGTTGATCCAGAGGAAGGCAAAAACCCCATCCTAAGCCTCTCCAATTTGCCTCAGAGGGGAAAAAAATTCCTTCCTGACTCCAAAAAGGCAATCGGACTAGTCCCTGGATCAACTTGTATAATGAGCTTATCTTCCATAACCCTGTATTCCAGCACTTGCTAAAAATCCATCCAACCCCTTCTTATACCTATCTAATGTATCAGCCTGTACCACTGATTCACTTCCCTCCCTGTAACACCCCTTTCCCTCCTTTCCTCTAATCTCATTGGCTCCCTCCTGTCTGCTGGGAGGAGCTACTGGTGAATAAAGCATCCAACCCCTTCTTAAAGCTATCTAATGTATCAGCCAGCACAACAGTTTCAGGGAGAGAATTCCACATCTTCACAGCTCTCACTGTAAAAAACCCCTTCCGAATATTTAAGCGAAACCTCTTTTCTTCTAAACGGAATGTGTGACCTTGTGTCATCTGGAAAGACCTACTGGTAAATAAATCATTAGAGAGATTATTATATGACCCCCTTATATATTTATACATAGTTATTATATCACCCCTTAAGCGCCTCTTCTCCAGCGTGAACATCCCCCATTTGGCCAGTCTTTCCTCATAGCTAAGATTTTCCCTTTACCAGTTTAGTTGCCCTTCTCTGTACCCTCTCTAATACAATAATGTCCTGTTTGAGTGATGGAGACAAAACTGTAGGGCATATTCTAGATGTGGCCTTACAAGTGCTCTATACAGTGGGACCCCCTCCTCCCGTGACTCTATGTTTAATACAAGACCTTATTGGCCCTTGATGCTGCTGACTGGCATTACTTGCTACAGACAAGTTTATCATCTACAAGGACTCCAAGCTCCGTCTCATTATGGATTTGCCTAGTGCAGTCCCATTAAGGGTATAAGTGAATATTCTTACATCCCAGGTGCATGACTTTACATTTATCAATATTGATAAAATTGGGTGGTATGTATATTTTCTCTGTTGCTCAAATACTATGTATATTGATGTTTTTCTGATATTACATTGTTGCGGTTGCCACATTCTCTCTATATAAAGATAAACTTTTATAATACCACCCTTGTCTGCTGAAACGTTTTTCTTGAGTGTGAATACCTAACATATTGTGTTGTGTATAGTAGGTTACTCAATGTAGGGGTAACCTTAGGTCTTTTGCACCTCTTACCATACACAGCTATAATATTTTTTTCCAAATAGTGTGCCCTCCATTAAAAAAAATGGTTTCTGGATAACGGATCCCGTATCTGTACTGCTAATGATACATTGCATATCAAAGTAGGCCTGCCTTGTACTATAGGGATTAGGGTTGCCACTAGCGATGGGTGAATCTATCCTGTTTCGCTTCACCAAAAAATTGGCGAAAAATTCACGTAACGTTTTTGACGCGCGTCACGTTATTTTTGACTTGCGTTGCGTCATTTTCTGCACGCGTTGCATTTTTTCCGATGTGTGTCTCATTTTTTTTTTTACACCAGAGAATTTTTCGCCGGTGTTTCGCAAATTTGCGTGGCAAATCGCAGGAATTCGCAGCGAATTTGCGCCTGGCGAATAAATTCACCCATCACTAGTTGCCACCTGTCCGGGTTTGACCCGGATAACCCGGTAATTTGAAGGGGCAAACAGCAGAGATGGCCTACGGGAGGCAAGTTTGTAAATCTGGGCCTGGGTCCTAGGGCTATATATATGTCCCTGTAAGGTATTTCTGGGTGCTTAAAGGGCATGTAAAGGCAAAAAATCCCCATTTTTACTTACTTTAATAAAAAGAAACCTATCACTATCTCTATATACTTTCTTTAAAAAACGTGTACTATTTTTATAAGAAACCTGAGTGTATGCAGGGAAATTCTTCCTTCATTTACTGCTGTGCATAGGAATTGTCAGACGGTCCTTAACTGCTCTCAGGGAAACAATCATACTTATGAACAGCAGGGGGAGCCCCCGCCTTACTTACAGCCATGCAGAACTCAATTAGCTTTGTTTGTTTCCCTGTAGCGCAGTCGGCGACTGTGTAGAGATTTGTATTGGATTTTATTTTTGCCTTTACATCCCCTTTACTGTTTCCAACTCCAGCTGCAGGGACAAAGATCATGGAGCCAGATTTAAACAGATAAACTGGGATTCTATTTGGAGGATTATTTTGCTGCAGCCACTGGTTCTGCAGAGTTGGAGAAAGTTTGTATTAAACAATAGAAAAACTATAAAATCCACATTAGATTACATGACAACACAGGACCCAGTGCAGTCTGTATATTCTGATTATTAATCAGTCTTGCTGTATCGGCTTCTGGCAGATATTATTTGATCATTTATGATGATCCCTAAGCAGCACAGACCATACTGAGCATGTGCACAGTCTTGGTCTTGCAAAGATGTATAACAAAGTTACAAGATGACAGCCCCCTGTGGCCAACTTTGAAAGCATAAATCATTTGTTTGATTAGGCTTGTGGTGCAGTAAGTTCATGTTTATGTTTAGTATACAAAATACACCATTTCTACCCTTATTCTATTTTACACTTTCCTTGCCCTTTAAAATATGTGAATGTCAAATGGATGAGGGGGTTATGCTAATTACATTACACTTTTGTTCATAACCCCATTATTTATTTATTTTTTATTAGTATATTAAGGGATATTTCTCCTGACAACTTCCTTGACTACTTGGTGGTCAGACTGGTGGGAAACTGACCAGCAGGGGGCGCTGTTGTAACAAAATTTATTTATAGTAACAGTACATGTATCCCTTAATATCAATGTAAATGAAGAAAAGTACATTCATTTTAACCAAACGTTGTCACTGAAACAGAGAACAAGGAGCAAGGTCCAATAACAGGCTGGGTTGATACCAATCTAGGGAAACAGTACAAATTCGAGAGACGAGATAGTAGTCGATGTCACAGGCTGAGTCAAACACACCAATAAAGCGGTACACAACAGGACCCATAAGAGTAGCCAATAACAGGCAAAGGTCAGGCAGCAAACAAGAGGAGGCAATGTACAGGCAGGGTCAACAACAAGGATCATACAGAATATAAGAGTACCCAAGAACTATGAAAAATAGACCTACATTGGGCAATGAGTAATAAGTCAAGGGCCCTTTAAATATTTGAATCGAAGGAAGCTGCGGCTCAGGTGTCCCTGTAGGGAGCACGGCTTGCATCCCCGCCACACCACTGGACCACCAGTTACTTTTAGACCATGGTATTAGTCCCCCCCCCACTAATCTCAGGGTAGAGTCCTGCGCGGGTCCATTTTTTGGGACCCGAACCCGACCCGTACCCACAACCCGAACCCGAACCCGCGACCCGCATTTTTACCCGCTTGGACCCGCGACCCGAACCGTACCCGCAACCCGTGATCCGCAACCCGGACCCGCGACCCGCTGACCATCAAGAATCAGGAAGTGCTGTCATCATAAACAGGAAGTGACATCATCGGAAGTAGCCAGGATCAGAAAAAAAAGGAGTAAAACCGGAAGTGCTGTCATTGTAAACCGGATGTGACATCATCAGTAGTGGAAATGCTCAGAAAAAGGAGTAAAAATCCCTATAGCGAGGATCCGCGACCCGACCCTCAACCCGCCAACCTGCAGGACCACCGGCCCGCTTCTATACCCGCACCCAGAAATTCTACGAGCAACCCGCAGGGTACCGCGGGATTTTGCGGGTAACCCGACCCGCTGCAGGACTCTATCTCAGGGTGCACAGCCCCAGTGCTGGGATATTACCTGCTGATGGGTGCTATACATGTACTTGCAATAGGAAGTACGATTGATATCCCAACCCGGAACAATCCCCAAGGTCCTGGCGCGGCTCACTCTTCCGCCTATAACAACTACCTTTCACTTCGGGAGGAGCCCTCCGCTACTCTGGTGCCACCAGGTCGTAATGGGTTCGGACCTGGGGGAAAGTTCTGGGCAGACAAGGGAACTCCACGTGCTATAGGAATGGAGGACAAGAAGTGTAGTCAAGGGATGGGCTGGGTCAATAACAAGGATCAGACAATACGGTACCAAACCCTTGTTGGAAAATATGAGGATTTTTAGTAACCTCAGGGTTTTATGTGGTCATGGAAACGCTCGATGACTTATAATATCTTTATATTTTACAAAAACGTTATTCATTATATATATATAGGAACCCAGGAATTAGCTGCAGAGAAAATGAAGAGCATAGAGGCCTCAGCTGCAAATGTTCTACTTACTCTGGAAAAGACGGGAAAGCAAGATGTTATTGTTGGCAAAGACTCAAGGGCAAATGAAACAGGGGAAAGTGTATATAATAGAAGTGTTACGTGAGTGGTTGTTTGTTTTGGTTCACTTGTATTTATCTTGGAAAACTGATTCTAAACTAACAAGTGTGTTTAACTCCCGGATGATTCGGGTTTTATACCTGTAAAGGCCCAATCCTAGCACAATGTTTCATATCTAGGCATATTTACCCTTTGATAATGACTCGCCCAGTAAGTTGAACTCATAAAAGGGAAACAATTAAATATAATAATACACATTCAATCAGTGGAAATATTAAAAAAAAAAAAAAATAATTATGTTCAGTTTTTGCAGCTGATAAAGTCACAAGTCTGTTAGTTTAAAGGGGTGGCTCACCTTCAAGTTAACTTTTAGTATATTGTAGAAGGGCCAATTCTAAGACACTTTTCAATTGGTCTTCATTATTTATTTTTCATAGTTTTTTAATGATTTGCAATTTTCTTCTGTTTCTTTGCAGCTTTCAAATGGGGGTCACTGACCCCATCTAAAAACAAATGCTCTGTAAGGCTACAAATGTATTGTTATTGTTACTTTTTATTACTTATCGTTCTATTCAGTCCCTCTCCTATTCATATTCCAGTCTCTTATTCAAATCAATGCAGGGTTGCTAGGGTAATTTGTACCATAGAAACCAAATTGCTGACACTGCAAACTAGAGAGCTGCTGAATAAAAAGCTAAATAACTATAAAACCACAAACAATAAAAAATGAAAACCAATTGCAAATTGTCTCAGAATATCCCTCTCTACATTATACTAACAGTTAACTCAAAGGGGAACAACCCCTTTAAACCGTGACTTTCTTTGTATATCAGATACTGGGAAACCCTAAAACCTCTAGTTTAGCCGGGCAAATCATTTACCCCAACTCCTTCTACCTCTGTAAAAGAAATGACACAGGCAATTATGCACCATCACAGTATGCAACTTTTATTTCTTATTCTTTGTAGGTTTTGAATTATTTAATTATTCATCTTTAGTTTGGGATGAAAAGAAAATTGCTGTAAAAGTCGCACCTACCAGGAGAAGCTACCAGGATCCCCCTGTCTGCGGCTTCAAGGACACACTGGAAAATAAAAAGTAGGGGGCTGCTTTGTTATTTTTTAAAAGCTTGTGTTAAAAACGTTTTTTTTTTTCAAAAATGCATCAGTTAATAGTGCTGTTCCAAAAGAATTCTGCATTGAAATCGATTTCTCAAAAGAGCAAACAGATTTTTTTTAGATTTAATTTTAATATCTGACATGGGGCTAGACATTTTGTCAATTTCCCAGCTGTCCCCAGTCATGTGACTTGTGCTCTGATAAACTTCAATCACTCTTTACTGCTGTACTGCAAGTTGGAGTGATATCACCCCTCCCCCCCACCCAGCAGCCTAACAACAGAACAATGAGAAGGTAACAGACAACAGCTCCCTAACACAAGATAACAGCTGCCTGGTAGATCTAAGAACAACACTCAATAGTAAAACCCATGTCCCACTGCGTACTATTCAGTTACATTGAGAAGGAAAAACAACAGCCTGCCAGAAAGCAGTTCCATCCTAAAGTGCTGGCTGTTTCTGAAAGCACATGACCAGGGGCAGCTGGGATATTGACAATATGTCTAGCCCCATGTCAGATTTCAAAATTGAATATAAAAAAAATCTGTGTGCTCTTTTGAGAATTGGATTTCAGTGGGGAAGTGCTTATTTGTACCCTGGGTACCCCTGGAACTATAGTGACACCCCAATGTTTCTATATATCTGTAACCTTGTTATGAGCTAAGGGGGCCCAGTCTGAAGGTCAGTTAGGGGGAGATTTGGGGTGAGTGTTTATTTGTACCCTGGGTACCCCTGGAACTATAGTGACACCCCAATGTTTCTATATATCTGTAACCTTGTTATGAGCTAAGGGGGCCCAGTCTGAAGGTCAGTTAGGGGGAGATTTGGGGTGAGTGTTTATTTGTACCCTGGGTACCCCTGGAACTATACCTTGTTATGAGCTCGGGGGGCAGCCTAAAGTTTCTTAAGGTGAGATTTGGTGTGAATATGTATTTGCTGCCCTAAATGAGTGACACTGATATTGACCCATTTCTTGAGTTGGGACCCTGCCTAATATTTGGGTGATAGTGGCAATTGAGAAAGACTAGTATGTACCTAGGTTACACTAAGGTGCCAAGGTCTCAAGTTGAATTGGTGTATGGTAAATTAACCCTCAATACTCTCCTCCCAGGACTTTCTCACAAGTTTTCCACCCAATGCATTAGAAAGTCCCCCAAGTATATGTGTATCTATACAGGGACACCCATAGCCAAAGCCAGAGATAGGACCATCTGTCTCACCCAGCAGCACTTGCATGCAAAAATCAATTGCTAAACATGTATTTAAATGTAAAATGTATATAATATACAGTATATAGATAGAAAGACAGATGATAGAAGATTTCCTTCTCCCTGTCCGTCGCTAGTATTAATGACAAAGCGCCAGCGCCTGTGCACACACAGCGCGGCGATTTCCTGAATCGCCCGAAGATAATTCGTGAGGAAACTTCGGGCGATTCCGGAAATCGCCGCGCCGCGTGTGCACAGGCGCTGGTGCTTTGTCATTAATACTAGCGGCAGACAGGGAGAAGGAAATTCGGGGAGATTGTCGCCTGCTATTAAACGCCAGGCGACAGAATCTCCCCGAATCTCCCTGTCTGTCCCCAGCCTTAGGGCAGAGACTCAAGTAATGACACTCGGAGCGCTTTATCTTCCAAAGCTGCCTCGCAAGGAAACTGAGGGTGAATTCAAAAAGTGCTCAGAGTGCTGATTTTGGGGAGATTTTTCACAAATAGCATTGAGTGCCTGTACCCTAAAAAGTGGCAGTAGATTTTTTAAAATTCTTAGGGGCAGATTTACTAAATTCACATGTATTCACATGAAGGATTCGAATATTCGATCGAGTTTTCAAAAACATTTGAATTTCGAATATGCAAATTGGACCATCGAATATTCAAATTCAAATGATTCGAATGATTCGAATTTCATTTTATTTGAATATTCGAAAATTCGATGTTCGAATACTTGCCCTTTAAATTTAAATTCCATCACCTACTTCTCCGGATTAAACCTACCGAAATGGGGGATCATTCCCTCAGATCGAATAGGAAAAATTCGATCAGTCGTTTAAAAATCGTTCGAAAATTCGATTGAATTTCCCTATTCGATCATTCGAATTGCGCTAAAAAAAAATTTGAATTCGAATTTAAGTTTTTTTAATTCCCCTACTATTCCCTGGTCGAATCTACCCATCTATCCGTATCCACTGCCGCCCTTTTGCTTGCCCAGTTTAAATGCATGCCCATTGACCATATACCCAAACACCCTAGAGGTGGGGATATGGAAAAGCTGTTATTGAAACGTGAGGCCTTTTTTGATTTACAAATTGGGCAACTACAATTGAATTGTTTTCTGATCTAACTTATTTTCAAACTGTTGATCTGTTCTGTATTCTCCGCTCCACAGGAAACTAAATCTGTGGGATTAAGAAATGAGTTAACTTGCAAGTACGTAAGTAAAATTGTTTCTTTATTGTTTGCTAATGATACAGTTTCTTCCTCTTCATCACGATACAAAGTTTCGAACACGAGCGCAGACGCAAACAGTAGGGATGCTGACACCTGCTGGTGCGAAGAGAAACTGCACTTGAGATTATAAGAAGCAGGAGAAAGACTTTGAATAGACATTCCTTATATGGATTTATGACATCACTTTGGCGCCCCAAAATTCACTAATTGGGGGTGGGTATATAATTGTAAAATCTACGCTGCACCTGTGATTAAGAACACAACACATTTTAAAAAGCCATAACCAATAGAATATACCAGCAGAGATAGTACAAGTTGTAAAGAATAAACCACAAAGGGAAGTTAAGAGTGAAGACTTCAGTGTCCATCAAAGCAGGAGAGATATATTGTTGTAACTGGGCTGATTGTAGTAAGGTACCTAAAGTCTGCAGTAAAGGCCTGTATTGGCCTGTGGAGCCTGTGCCCTTTCATGCTGTTGAGCCCTCGCTCCGGCAGCCCAAACACACTGTGAAACACTTCCATGTTGTGGAGCCCCCACTCCGGCAGCTCTACCTGTAGAACCCTGCGCTCCAACTAGGGTTGCCACCCAGCCAGTATTTTACCAGCCTAGCCAGTAAAATACCTGCAAGGGCCGCGGGCGGTATTACAAATTTACCGGCTATGTACCCTTACCAAAAGCCCTCGGCCCTTCACTTTAAACGTATTTGTTCCCAAACACTGCGGTGACTCCGCCCCTTAAGTGTCGCAGCCTCACCCCTTTTGGGTGTCTATAACCCCTTTTCTCAGAGAGAATGCTTGCCAATAATCAAAACCACCTTCTTGGAATACCTGACATGCCGGCCACCCAACCGTTAGGGTTCAGGTGGGCAAGTGTAGCCAGGCAGCCCCTCTACTCCTGCACAGCCCCTGCCTGTCTTGTTACCATTGGCTACTAAGTCCAATCAACTCTGGCCATAGCTCCCCAAGGAAAGCAGCCCGACATTGTTCTATTATTCTATTGTATGTTGGTGTTATTTGCTATAAATATATATATATATATATATATATACTATATATACGCACACCCTTAAATACAGTAATCTACATCTGGTCCAATCTACAATAAGCAGTAGCTGCTTTATACGCTTGGTATCTGGAAACCTGCTAGACATTCTAACAGAGGATTACTATATGTAGTTTCCATCTACAGTAGCAGCGAATTCTCCTCTGAGTAGTAGCTGAAATCAAAATACATATATGGCTAGCCTACAGGCTCAACCATGTATATATATATATATATATATATATATATATATATATATAGTGGATAATGTACCCCTTACTGTAAAGATATTATAAGTAGAATTACTAATTCTAAGCAAGTTTTCAATTGGTCTTCATTATCTATTCTTTATAGTTTTTACATGATTTCCCTTTTTCCTTTTGACTTTTCCAGCTTTCAAAAGGGTGCAGGGGTCACTGACCCCATCTCAAAAAAAAATTTCTGTTAAGCTATAGATTTATTTCTGTTGCTACTTATTACTCATCTTTGAATTCAGGCCTCTCCTATACATATTCCAGTCCCTTTAAATGGTTGCTAGGGTAATTTTAGGGATGTATGACTCCACTATTTTGGATTCGGCCGAACCCCCAAATCCTTCCCGAAAGATTCGGCCGAATACCGAACCGAATCTGAACCCTAATTTGCATATGCAAATTATGGGTGGGAAGGGGACATTTTTTTTTACTTCCTTGTTTTGTGGTAAAAACTCACGTGATTTCCCTCCCTGGCCCTAATTTGCATATGTAAATTAAGATTCGGATTCGGTTCGACCAGGCAGAAGGATTCGGCTGAATCTGAATCCTGCTGAAAAAGGCCAAATCCTGGCCGAATCCCGAATCAAATCCTGGATTCGGTGCATCCCTAGGTAATTTGGACCCTAGCAACCAGATAGCTAAAACTGCATACTAAGAAGCTACTGAATTAAAAGCTATATAACAAAAACCGCAAATAGTAAAAATGAAAACGAATTGTAAATTGTCTCAGAATATCACTCTCTACATCATACGAAGAGTTAATTTAAAGCTGAACAACCCCTTTAACCTACAGCAATCTAAGTGCGACATGACATGGTCAGAAACTTACATCTAAGGATAAGAATCATGAATAATTACCTCAGAGGGTACAGAAGGGCTACAGGGAGACACAATGATAAAATGAAAAACCAAAAGGGGAACAAGTTGTGGCATTGGATACAGAGCAGAGGCAGAGAACACTGAATAATGCACCCCAAAACGAAAGTTATAAAGATATTGGAAGTCACCTTGGAGTTACGTGACCTGTATAAAAGCACAAGGCCATATAGTCACGTAACTCCTCGTGACTTCCAATATCTTTATAAATTACAGTAGGGGGTACATTATCCCTTATAATACATGAGTGATACTCAGAGTTC
>CM044444.1:101704459-101720258 GCA_024363595.1 Xenopus borealis
TCAGGTTTCTTATAAAAACGGTACATATTTTTTAATTAAAGTATATTGGAGATAGATTTCATTTTCATTAAATAAAGTAAAACTGGGATTGAATTTTTTTGCCTTTCCTTGTCCTTTAATGCAGGGCAGGGCAACATACTTACGAACAGCAGGGGGAGCCCTTGCCTTACTTCCCAGCCATGCAGAACTCAAGCAGCTTTGTTTGTTTCCCTGTTTTGATCATTTATGACGATCCCTAAGCTTAGCCCAGATCACACTGAGCATGTGCACAGTCTTGGTCTTGCAAAGATGTATAACAAAGATGACAGCCCCCTGTGGCCAACTTTGAAAGCATAAATCATTTGTTTGATTAGGCTTTGTGCCCAAGTAAGTTTATGCTTACGTTTAGTATACAAAATACAGCATTTCTAGCTTAATTCTATTTTACACTTTCCTTGCCCTTTAATAAGTTGAAAAGCAAGGGACCCAGTACAGAGCCCTGCGGTACCCCACTAACAGCACTGGTCCAATTAAAAAATGTTCCGTTTGTAGTCTTTGTAGTCTATCTGTTAGCCAGTTCTCTATCCAGGTATACATATGTTCCATTCCTTTAGTGGGCTTGACCCTTTTATTAGGAAGCACTGCCATAGTACTGTTTGGTTTACTACTGCAAGTAGGTTAGATGGGGTCCCCTATTTTTCAGGTGATATGGGAGTGGGACCCCTTAATTATTATGAGAACTCATATCCTTATGACATGAGGATGCACCTCAAACATTACTGCATCTTCCTCCAAGAATCTTGGTGAATTCAGTTATCTGTTATAGACTGCTCATAGTGGTTGTGTCCAGCTCCATTCAGACAGAGGGGTCTCAACAGCACTAGGCCTATGGGTGCAAGAGGCAACCCCTCTTCTACGGATGCCTCAGACTCAACAACTTTGCTCCTCTTGGACCCAACAGTGGGCACAGGCCAGTGGGGAGATTCCGTGCAGGACTGTAGTACAGAAAATACGGAAATGCAGGAACAGGAGGCATGTGCCGAGCACCTCTCCACCATTGCATCCCAGACATATGTCTCTGCTGCCCGCCTCTAATTCTGGCTCTGAGTTTCAGGGCAAGATCAGCCACTATTACATTAATTGGAGACCATTTTTCAAAAGAACAAACAGATTTTTATATATTTAATGTTGAAATCTGTTATGGGACTGGACATATTGTCAGTTTCCCTGGTGCCCCAAGTCATGCTCTGATAAACTTCAGTCACTCTATACTGCTGTACTGTAAGTTGGAGTGATATCACCCCCTCCCTCCCCCCAGCAGCCTAACAACAGAACAATGGGAAGGTAACCAGATAACAGCTCCCTAACACAAGATAACAGCTGCCTGGTAGATCTAAGAACAACACTCAATAGTAAAATACAGGTCCTACTGAGACACATTCAGTTACATTGAGTAGGAGAAATAATGTGCATCTCTGAACTGCTGTACAGTTTCTGTAATCCACACCCATGCCCTGCCATGACACTGCTGCCTTTTTTTTTTATTTTGCATTAATTCCAAGATATTAAGGGATACATGTACTGTTAATATGAATTAATTGTGTTACAACCGCACCACCTGCTGGTCAGTTTCCCACCAGTCTGACCACCAAGTAGTCAAGGAAGTTGTCAGGAGAAAGAAAGAGGCTGCTCTGATGTTTTTCTGCTTAGGAAAGATGTGAGAATTAGTAGAGTATAATAGTGCTTTACTAGCAGGCTCATGCAGCCATTATACAACAGTAACAAACTCTAGTACCTATATAGAAAGTACAGTGTATGCACATTATAACTTGTGCACAGTGACATCTACAGGCCATTTGTATAAACACAACAAAAGGTTTCTAATTTTTTTCCTAAGAAGAATATCAGAGCAGCCTTCTTTGACTACTTGGTGGTCAAACTGGTGGGAAACTGACCAGCAGGTGGCGCTGTTGTAACAAAATTCATTCATATTAACAGCATATATATCTTGGGATTAAAACAGAAGAAATAATGAATGTTGCAATAGAGCTTAGATTACTAATATGTAATGTGTAATATACAAAATAGGGAGGCACAGAATCCAAGATTCGGTTTGGGATTCAGCCTTTTTCAGCAAGATTCAAATTGGACCGAATTCAAGTGACTGGCCAAACCAAATCCAAGTCCAAATAAATCATGTGTTGTTTCATCACACAAACAAGGAAATCAAAAATGTTTTGACAGCATGCACGGTGTGCAATTTTCTTTACCCCCTCATTTGCATATCATAATTAGGGTTCAAATTCGGTTGGGTATCCATCAAGTTCTATAACAGTAAATTCGGTGCATCCCTAGTGCCAAAGGTTCATGAAAAGCTGAAACAGAGGTAAAATAAAAGCAAGAACGGTGTATGATTTGTTGCCTAAGTAGAGTACACAATGACTTTCTGACTCCAAAATGGGACAAATATCAGATCAATTTTATTGTGCAAATGTCTCCCAGAAGCAGTTGGAATGAGCTGGTAGATTTATTAGGCAAAATCAGTTTAGATGCTGCAATTAGAGCGTTAGCAAAAGAACAAAGGAAATAATGATTGGTGGGGAGGTCCCGTGCTCCATAGAGAAGAACAAAAGTCCATATGACTATTGGCGTCGCTGGGTTGCCCGGGTGCAGGTGGTAGAGACCACCTCATAGCTGTACTCACTGAACTTGTCTGGCTGGCACATGGATTGTGTAGCGCAACCTCCAATCCTAAAGGCAAACTCTGTAAAGGTACAAACATTGTACATTGATTATTTCTTTTGTTTTAATTCCAAGATATTAAGGGATACATGTACTGTTAAAGGATAAGTAAACCTTCAAAACGAGTGAGGGGGCTATGAAGTACTTTTGCCATTTATATTGAGTATGTCTTTTGTTTTATTTCCAAGATATTAAAGGATACATGTGCTTTTATTGCAAGCGAATATTGTTACAACAGCACCACCTGCTGGTTAGTTTCCCACCAGTCTGACCACCAATTAGTCAAAGAAGAAGAAAGAGGCTGATCTTATGTTCTTCTGTTGAGGAAAACAATTGAAAACATTTCTCAAGCAAAAGAACATCAGAGCAGCCTCTTTCTTTCTTGACTCTTCCTTGACTACTTGGTGGTCAGACTGGTGGGAAACTGACCAGCAGGTGGCGCTGTTGGAACAAAATTAATTCATATTAACTGCACATGTATCCCTTAATATCCTGAAAAATTATATATGTGCATTGCAAAATTTCTTAGAAAAGCCCCCCCTCATCAATTTCACACGCACTTATTTTAAAGGTTTACTGAAAATATTATTATTATAAAAAATTGATAGGGGGCTAATCTAAGCACTTTTGCCATGGACATTCATTATTTATTTCGTTTTAATTCCAAGATATTAAGGGATACATGGCAATGGCAATAAATCCAGTGGAAGTCAGTGTGTGAGTGAATGTGATTAAATCTTAGAATATGGAAATCCACACGACATGTTTCGGGCAGCAAGGGCCCTTTTTCAAGTGTGTACAATCACAGTAACAAGTTGCTTTAAAGATCCACACAGGAAATTAATCATGCGAGTCCTATTTTAACCCTTTCGGTTTTTAAAAAGATTGGCTCCTAACGAGATCACCATTAAGCTCTTAAGGTATCTAAAGTGCAAAACAAGCAATAAATATATAGAAAGTCATTCAGAAGTCCAAACAGTTGTGAATAATAGTGGCAGTCCATCCATCGTGTCCACCTGAATGAAATATTGTTTCATTTTTATTATTCCATGAAATTCCATTAGTGCGAAGGAATCAAACTACACAAACATTAACAACAATAAAACCGGAGAAAATAAACACCTGAAGGAACTGCTCATGTACCTATAAAGTAAAGTCAGCATTACTACTCTCAGCGTAGAGATAGGAGGGATTTCCTCTTCCTCCCGCATCATTTTTAAGGGCTAGGCCAGACGGGGGGAGATTCGGGGGAAATTTGTTGCCTGGCGACTTCTCGCCGCGACTTATTGCCCCCAAACCTCCCCAAATAGCCAGGCACCGCCGCTCACCGGCATAGCTGAAAAACGCCGGCGCGTGTTGACACAGAACGGCGCGATTTTTCAAATCGCTCCAAATTGGCAGGCGACAAATTTCCCCCGAATCTCTCCGTCTGGCCTTAGCCTTAGTATCAGACTCAGAGGACAAAGGGCGGATGACGTGACGTCAGTAAAGGAACCCGCGAGCTCCGATACCTTGCGAGGATTATCCACGAAGGACACGAACCAGCAGGAGGTGAATGATTTACGTATTAATATTTCCAGCCTGAGGCAGCTTGCTCTTGCTGCCGCCCCCTTCCTCGTGCGCTCACTTTTTTGCGCTGGAGAGGAGTTCACGAAGGTGACAGAGAGGACCAGGACCGTAGTTCTTGTTTCAAAGCCGGAAATTCAGCTCTTAAAGTACCAGGAGGAGCATTTTTGCCACCCCTGGTCCCTAGTGAGGCGCGATACTCAACTCAGCGCCCCTGTTTCCACCCATATGCTTACAGCAGCTCAACGCTCAGTGCTGAATAAAGGTCTGAGTTTTGTACCTTATCATGAGAATGACTATACAAACTGGGAAATTGAATTTCTAAAATATATTAGAAAATTCAAGCTTAAAGGGCAAGGAAAGGCAAAGAAATAAAATCCCATTTTTACTTTATTTAATGAAAATGAAATTTATCTCCAATATACTTTAATTAAAAAACGTCTGCCGTTTTTATAAGAAACCTGACTGTATGCAGTGAAATTCTCCCTTCACTTACTGCTGTGAATAGGAATTGTCAGACAGCCCCTTAATGTAGGGCAGGGCAACATACATATGAACAGCAGGGGGAGCCCTTGCCTTACTTCACAGCCATGCAGAACTCAAGCAGCTTTGGCTGTTTCCCTGTTTTGATAATTTATGACGATCGCTAAGCTTAGCCCATATCACACTGAGCATGTGCACAGTCTTGGTCTTGCAAAGATGTATAACAAAGTTACAAGATGACAGCCCCCTGTGGCCAACTTTGAAAGCATAAATCATTTGTTTTATTAGGCTTTGTGCCCGAGTAAGTTTATGCTTACATTTAGTATACAAAATACAGCATTTCTAGCTTAATTCTATTTTAGACTTTCCTTGCCCTTTGAAATGCATTTTTTGGGTCAGCCTAAGGGGGATTCTCTGCAGAAATGCAGTACCTTAAAAAAAAGTCTAGTACTTTTTCACCACTGATTGATAACCCCTCCATAGTTACATTTGAGATTTTGTAATTAATGAAGTATCTCAAATTTGGGAAGTCCATCATAGACAGGTTAAACAAAACCTTACTGACTCAGAGCACTCTCCTCCCTAGAAAACAATAGAGAGAGAGTTAGAAAACAAGCTGATAAAGGTGGGGCAATCGTGATCATGAATAGACAGGAATATCTGGCAGGAGCCCATCGGCAATTAAATGGGGTTGAACACTATGAAGAAATAACACATGAGCCAGTATTTGATTTAAAGGGGAAATAGATTCTTTGACAAATGATGCAATATTTAATGGGGTAATAAGTAAAAGTGAGTATCTACTCCCTAAAATACATAAAACACTTAAAGGGCAAGGAAAGTCAAAGAAATAAAATCCCATTTTTACTTTCTTTAATGAAAAAGAAATCTATCTCCAATATACTTTAATTCAAAAATGTGTACCGTTTTTATAAGAAACCTGACTGTATACAGTGAAGTTCTCCCTTAATTTACTTCTGTGGATAGTAATTGTCAGATGGTCCCTAACTTCTGGCAGGGAAACAATCATACTTATGAACAGCAGGGGGAGGCCCTGCCTTACTTACCAGCCATGCAGAACTCAAGCAGCTTTGTTTTTTGATCATTTATGAGGATCCCTAAGCTTAGCCCAGATCACACTGAGCATGTGCACAGTCTTGGTCTTGCAAAGATGTATAACAAAGTTACAAGATGACAGCCCCCTGTGGCCAACTTGATTAGGCTTGTGGTGCAGTAAGTTCATGTTTATGTTTAGTATACAAAATACACCATTTCTACCCTTATTCTATTTTACACTTTCCTTGCCCTTTAATAATCCCCCGGGCCGGCCTGTTATATCAGGCATAGGCTCAATCAATTCTTGAACCCCTATCGAGATTTGTTGATCAACACTGGCAACCTATAGTGCAAAATATACTGACCCACAGGGGGGAGGTGTATTTATGTAGTATAGAAATACAAAGCTTGTACACGTCAATAGCACAAAAAGAAGTCATAGATTGTATTGAAGAAGCCCTTTTGGAAACCAACTCAACACCTCGACTTATTTACTTTTTGCCAAATTTTTGGCAACGCCACGGTACGTCGATGGGAGCAGCTGACGCCCCATCGTTTGCAAATATTTCTGTTCATGGTTTGGAACAAAAACTGTTTATAAAAGGAAGGAATAACAGCCATTTCATTAAGTGCTGGAGGTTTGTGGACGATGTCTTAGTCGTTTGGAAGAGAACAAGGATTGAATTCCACCAAATGATTCAAGAGGCAAATCAAAAGCTTCCTACCATTCAATTTACTAGCGACATTTCTGCCTCTTCTATTCATTTCCTTGATGTGAATATAAGTATTTGTGAGCAACAGATTTTGACCCGCGTGTTTTCTAAACCCACAGACCATAATACTCTTATTTCTTACGATAGTTATCACAATCCTAATATAATCAGTGATGGGCGAATTTATTCGGCAGGCACGAATTTGCAGCGAATTCACGCGATTCGCAAAACACCAGCAAAAATTTGCCTGCCGAAAATTCACTGGCGTAAAAAAAAAAAAAAACGAGACGCATGCAGAAAATGTTGCAACACGCGTCAAAAAAACGCGGTGCCCTCATTTGTGAATTTTTCACCAATTTTTCGGCGAAGTGAAACAGGATAGATTATTAGGGATGGGCGAATTTATTCGCCAGGGGCGAATTCGCGGCGATTTCCCACAAGTCGCCGCGACTCGTTTCGCGAATTTTTTTGCCAATTCGCGAATTTCGTCACATTGCATCAAAAACGGTGTGCTACTCGCCGCTGGCGAATAAATTCGCGAATCACCAGTCAAATTTTGCCGAAAAAACGAGTCGCGCGTCGTTTTTGACGTGACGCGCCGAAAACGATGCGACGACTCGTTTCGCGAAAACGACGCGACACGCGTCAAAGTTGACGCGACGCGCGTCAAAGTTGACGCGACGCGCGTCAAAAGCGTCCCATGAATCGATTCGCGAATTTTTCGGCGAAGCAAATCGCGGGAGATTCACCCATCACTATAAATGACTACTGGAGCTTATCTCCCTTTTTGTAACTAAATAATTGATGTACCTTTTCCTTTCTCCAGAGATTGATTTCTGCCCTGATTTAGAAGACTTAGGGGCAGATTTACAAAATTAACTTGAATAATTCGAAGTTCAATCGAATTTAATATAAATTTGAATCTTCGAATATGCAAATTAGGCAAATTCAACCATCGAATATTCGAATTCGAATGATCCGATTATTAGAAAAAAATTTGGTTTGGTTCCATCGCACTAATGGAATTTCATGGAATAATAAAAATGAAACAATATTTCATTCACAACTGTTTGGACTTCTGAATGACTTTCTATATATTTATTGCTTGTTTTTAGCAGGTTTTCTGCTGTTTGCCGATGATTTCCATATTCTAATATTTAATTTGCTTCAGTGGTGAATTGACGGAGCACCAGAGGGAGACAACGTAGGGCTCCATGTGTGTTACCTCCAGAGTGGTGTGAGTGAGTGATGTGAGTGATGTGAGTGAGTGATGTGAGTGAGTGATGTGAGTGAGAGATGTGAGTGAATGATGTGAGTGAGGTGTGTGAGTGAGGTGAGTGAGTGATGTGAGTGAGTGATGTGAGTGATATGAGTGAGAGAGTGATGTGAGTGATGTGAGTGAGTGATGTGAGTGAGTGATGTGAGTGAGTGAATGATGTGAGTGATGTGAGTGAGAGAGTGTATTGGTATGAATGTTTGAACACACAATTATTGCAGATATTGGTGAGTGAAACAGAAGTCAGAGAGGACAGAGATATGGAGAGTTACCGTTATGTCTAAAGTCATGGATGAAGCAATTGTCCTCGTTTTCAGAACACTGGGCCGGTTCTGTCACATCACATTCCTCAGAGGTCGGAGGGAAGCAGTTTGGGCAGCTGTAGCCATTGGGCTTGTTGGTGGATTCCGGGACTGAAACAGAATCAAAGAGCAAAATTTGGGCAGCTGTTTTTAGCCCTGGGTTTTAGAAACAAGTATATAATGGCTGAGACAGACACAATAAAGATCATTTTGCTGGAACTCATTCAATCTGTTTACTCAGCTCATTTGTGTTAAAGGAGAAGGAAAGACACCGAAACAGTTTATTGCCAGTAGATTAGTCACAATAGTGCAAACTATAACGCTATATTTATTCTGCAGAATGCTTTACCATACCTGAGTAAACAGCTCTAGAAGCTCTCTGTTTGTTTAGGATAGCAGCTGCCATATTAGCTTGGTGTGACATCACTTCCTGCCTTAGTCTGTCTTTGCTCACTCATTGCTCTGGGCTCAGATTAATGCAGGGAGGGGAGGAGCAAACTGAGCATGCTCAAGCCCTAGCCCTGGAGGATTAAGCTGAAAACAGGAAGTCTGATACAGAAGCCCATGTGACACAATAGAAGGAAAGAAATGCTGTGTTTCTATTGACTTTAAGGACTCAGAGCAGCATTACTTTGAGGGTTTACTGTGTATTTATATAGACCTTTCTGATAAAGCTCAATTAGTTTTACCCTTTCCTTCTCCTTTAACTTCAAACAGTGATCCCCAACCAGTAGCTCGTGAGTAACATGTTGCTCCCAGTGGCCTCAAAGCAGGAGCTTATCTTTGAATTCCAGACTTGGAGGCAAGTTTTGGTTGTATAAGATCCAGATGTGCCACATAGGGGCTACTAATAGCCAATCACAGCCCTTATACGGGATCTCCAGGAACTTTTTTTCATGCTTCTGTTGCTCCCCAACTCTTTTTACATTTGACTGTGGCTCACGGGTTAAAAGAAAAGTTTGGGAAGCCGTGACTTAAAATTTGGGTAGATCTGGCACTTGTTTATTGAAAGTGAATTATAGATATTAATTTGTCTTTAATGGTGGCCATTTATAGACTGATAAACACGGCCAACAGACGAGCTGTGAATTCCCTTCAGAACAACGAGAAACTTATTGGCCAGTGAACGGGGGCCACTGATGGGACAGTTTTAAAATTATTCTGCTTTTATTGTTTAATACTCGCTCCAGCCAATGGGAGGATAGAACATCTAGTAGGTTATGGGCTGGGATAAAATATTCAAGAAGAGATATATATATATATATATATATATATATACAGCATATGTTTATTGAGCAAGTGCTGGGAATAGGAGAAATGCTGCTAATCAAATAGGTGTGATGTGACTTACATTCAGGCATCTCTGGGGCGCAGTCGTCACTGTCACAGCAGCTGGTAATCATGTGTCTCCTGATGTACCCGTAGGTGGCGCTGCCAGTCTCACCGCATTGGTTTTGAGTGGCACAAGATCTCTTAATCTGTACAATGCTTTCAACTAAGTACAACAAATACACTTATTAAATGTCATATACTGTAAATAACAAGCACCACAGCCTGCAGTCTTGTGCCTTTATATGGTCACACCCCTCAGTGACTTCTAATATCCTTATCATTTACAGTAGGGGGTACATTATCCCTTATAATACATGAGTGATACTCAGAGTTCCCTGTATAACTCAGCCTGCAGCCTTGTGCCTTTATATGGTCACACCCCTCAGTGACTTCTAATATCCTTATCATTTACAGTAGGAGGTACATTATCCCTTATAATACATGAGTGATACTCAGAGTTCCCCCCTGTATAACTAATATCCTTACTGAGGTAAAGAATAATTATCAATAATCTATACATATAGCCGGAATAAAGAAAATACCTGGATTAGATTCTTTGATGAACACAGAAGCACAAAACTGAGTTGGACATGAAACACTATTCCCTGAGCAAGATGTCGAATTGTATTCAGAGCACTCTATGCAGGAGAGAGAATAACCTGTAATATAAAAGTACAATATTTAAGGTTATGAGGGTAAAAATCAGCAATTTCATTTACTTAAGCAAATTTGATCATTTACCCCCATAGAGTTGAAAGCAGGGGCAGTTCCTATAGATTAAAGGGGCAGTTCCTATAGATTAAAGGGGCAGTTGGCAGCTCTGAGTGTAATATAATTAGAGGAGGGGGGCACTTACCTGTGGATACAAGAGCTGAGAGCAGGCACAGGAATCCCACGGCAGATCTCATTGTGAGATGTAGTTGCACAGGAGCGACAGAGACTGATATGGAACGTTCTATCCTACAGGGCGACACTATCCTATTTATTGCTGATGGGATGGGGGTGTGGCCATGACAAGTTGGAATAAAGAAAAGTCTTTTGTTAAGTTTGGGTTTGGCCTTAACCCCGCCCACATTTGCACAATAAATCAGTTCCTTCTGGTTCCAAGAATTAGACAAAACATTATATTATACTTTATTTGATCAGTCGTTAATGTGTGTTTCCTGGGGGCTTGTGTAGAGATTCCATTCACTGATCACAAGACTTTATTATGGGAGCAAGAAGCAAGATGGCGGCACAGTCCTCAACAGTGAAGTTCCCCAGGCTGGTGCTTATATTAAAGAAGAGGAGTGCCGGCCAAGGGTTGGAGATTAGCGATTATTGTAAAAAAAAAACTGGCGCCCCCAGTGATTTTGTTCTCCTTTAAAGGGGTTGTTCACCTTTGAGTTAACTTTTAGTATAATGTAGAGAGTGATATTCTGAGACAATTTGCAATTGGTTTTCATTTTTTATTGTTTGTGGTTTTATAGTTATTCAGCTTTTTATTCAATAGCTCTCTATTTTGCAGTGTCAGCAATTTGGTTTCTAGGGTACAAATTCCCCTAGCAACCCTGCATTGATTTGAATAAGAGACTGGAATATGAATAGGAGAGGGACTGAATAGAATGATAAGTAATAAAAAGTGGCAATAACAATACATTTGTAGCCTTACAGAGCATTTGTTTTTAGATGGGGTCAGTGACCCCCATTTGAAAGCTGCAAAGAAACAGAAGAAAATTGCAAATCATTAAAAAACTATTAAAAATAAATAATGACGACCAATTGAAAAGTTTCTTAGAATTGGCCCTTCTACGATATACTAAAAGTTAACTTGAAGGTGAACCACCCCTTTAAGTAACAGTAACATTTAGGTTCCAAAGCCAAAAAGGCAAAATATTCCTGTCCCTCTGCAGCTCCAACAAACGTCTGCATTTTCCAACCCGTGAAAAGAATAAAGAGCTCGAGACTGAGGAAATGGGATATTCACATATATCTGACATGTGACTCAGAATGTTCCATTGTTCCCAGCAGAGATTAATAAGAGACGTGTAGTTCTGTGCCAGATACATTGTGGGTATAGTTACATTACAGATTATTAATACAATATCTGTGTGAATTGTTCAGGACAGTAACAGGGTTATTGAAAGATCTGTCTCTGTTATGTATTTCTATAGATAATACTCATAATAAAGCCAAGGGAACGACACAAATACACATTCATGACATTTTAGAGAAGCCACAACATTTTATGCCATTTTATTCATTTCACGTCTCACAGATATACAAACAGATACCCTCAATCTGCCTGAAAACACCCCCGTAAGTCACATCTCTTTAGATGTCCCCAATTTGGGATTTGTCCAACCTAAAGAAGGAATTTTAGTGCTAGTGAGAGAGAATAAAGTCCTGTGTGTGCGGATTCTCCCAGGAGCCCCCTGACTTGGATGGATTCTCACACTAGACTTGGTCACTAGTCCCCCGGCCTTGAGGGCAGAGACACCCGTTTGGCTGTAAGAGCAGGTCTTAGTTTTTCTGTGTCTCTATGGCCTCCCACTGGTAACTCTGTTTCTGTTTGTTGGGGGTTCTGACTTGTTATGAGTTGAGAATTAGTGGGGCAAATTCGAGGCGAATTCCTGCGATTCGCTGCCAGTTAGGGTTGCCACCTCTTTCCGGGAAAAAATAACGGCCTTCCTATATATTAAGATTTTTCCCTATTAATAACATTGGGGGTCACAGATAATTTTTTACTGGTCATGCTGGTAAAATACTGGGCAGGTGGCAACCCTACTGCCAGCAAATAAATGCGCGAAACGCCAGGAAAAATTAGCCCGGCAAAAATTCACAAGCCTCGCGTTTTGGTCGCGGATGTCCATTTTTGGATGCCGGAGCAGATTGTCGGCGTTCCAGTTTTTCGATGCCGACAATGTGCATCCAAAAAATGGACGTCCGAGTCCAAAAATGGACCAAAACAAGACCCCGCGGCGTTTTGAGAATTTTTCGCCGTTTGGCGAATTTTGACAAATTTGCTGAAAATTCAGCAAATCGAAAGGCTCCAGATTCGTCCATGACTTTTGAGAATCCATTGAGTTTGTGTCAGGTAAACTTTTTGTCTTTTATTTCACGTCAAGTTCCTAAATTTCCCCAAATATCAGCCAGTCCATAGCGGTGATTCCCAAACCATGGGGGGGGTTAATAAATCTTGTTCAGCTCCAACATTTCAGGTTCATTTGTCTCTGGATAATACACTGATGGGAGTTGTTTTATTCCACATGGACACAATATAACAATGGTTCTTTGTGCTCCGAGATATCACAATAAATGTGGCCCCAGAATGCAGAAAGCTGATTGAGCTTCCTGGGGAATAACAAGAAAAGGGTAAATAAACAATTAATCAGGCTGCAAATAATGTCACCGGAGGGACATGAATCTACTATAACTTTATAGGATTTATAAGGAAAATGCCCAAAGCACATTTGCACTGGCAGTTTTACAAATCCTGCACCTCTTCTGCAAAGTATATTTGTAAAGGATCCGTTATCCAGAAACCCGTTATCCAGTAAGTTACGGAATTGACTATCTCCCATAGGCTCCATGTTATCCAAATAATCCACATTTTTTTTTATGATGATTTCCTTTTCCTCTGTAATGATAAAACAGTAAGTAAAAGTATAATTCTATAAATGATGAGCCTTTTGATGCCTACAATGTTGTAAGCGCATTTTATTATAATAAAGACAAAAACGTTTAAATGGAATTATACTAGGGGAACGCGCCCTTCTTTTTACTTACTTTATATTGACCGCCTGTATTTATATCAAGAGCCATTGATTTTCGTTTTATTTTTATTTATTTATTTTTTTTGTTTCTGTATTTTTAAGTTTATTTTCAATTTTTTTCTTTCATAGCCTCATTGAAGTGCCCCCTCAATATAGAAAAGTAGCTTGTACTTGATCCCAACGAAGATATAATTAATCCTTATTGGAAGCAAAACCAGTCTATTGGCTTTATTTCATGTTTATATGATTTTCTAGTAGACATAATGTATGAAGATCCCCATTTCAGAAGGATCCGTTATCCAGAAAACCCCAGGTCCCGAGCATTCTGGTTTACAAGTACAAGTTATAAGTATAATACGCTACATGAATTCTTCTAGATATAATTAATCCTTATTGGAAGCAAAACCAACCTATTGGGTTCATTTAATGTTCATATGATTTTTTAGTAGACTTAAGTTATGAAGATCCAAATAGCAGAAAGATCTGTTATCCAGAAAACCAGAGGTCTCCAGCATTCTGGATAACAGGTCCCATACCAGTGCTTGATCCCAACTAAGATATAATTAATCTTTATTGGAAGCAAAACCAGCCTATGGGCTTTATTTCGTATGTACATGATTTATTAGTAGAAGATCCAAATTACAGACACCCCAGGTCCCAAGCATTCTGGATAACAGGTCCCATACCTTTATGTGGCTTTTCTGGTAGTGCACTTCAGTAATGTAACTAAAGGTGGGTTGGGCACCGGCACGGGATGTGCAGACAGGCCCAAGGCCCCTCCACCCCCCTCCATTCGCGAGTTTCCGGACAGAATCAGTGATAATCTGGCTAGAATCAGAGGCCCGCCAGCTGCTGGGGGGCCCTGATGGGGCTGCAGGCCCTGGCCCAATCGCACCCTCTGCTCCCCTGGTAGTTACGCCTCTGGTGCACTTTATGAAGACCCTGGTTATCAATTATTTTCAGCTCCTTTGAACATTGAAGACCCAGTGAAACACACAGGGGTCAGACTGGGGGGCCCAGGGCCCATAGGGACTGCTGTCCATGGCCCCCCTCCAGACCCCCTGGCCCCCTAGAAAGATGCTGCAGGAGCCACACTGAGCTGGACGTCACATGAGTGTATGGAGCCACACACCGCTGCACTGCAATTTGTTTTTTTTACAAGAGAGGGGGTTCTGGCCTGGCGGGGTCCATACGGGCAAGGGCCCACCATGTTTTTTCCTGTGTCCCGCCCACCCTAGAAACACTGTAAATCCCAGGACTTTGGCTTCATTTACTGTTGGGTGCCATAAAAACAAGTACATGTATGGGATCCATTTTCTGGAAACTCCTTATCCAGAAAGCTCTGAATTATGGAAATAAGCCAAGTTTTTTTTAAATGATTTCCTTTTTCTGTGTAATAATAAAACAGTAGCTTGTACTTGATCCCAACTAAGATATAATTAATACTTATTGGAGGCAAAACCAGCCTATTGGCTTTATTTCATGTTTATATGATTTTCTAGTAGACTTAAGGTATGAAGATCCAAATTACAGAAAGATCCATTATCTAGAAAAGCCCCAGGTTCTGAATAGTCTGGATAACGGGTCCCATACCTGTAGCCAAAGCCTTTGTGAGCAAAAAAACTTCCTGTATTAAAGTGCTCATCCCTAAATGTTATCGCACGTAGCAGCTGTGACCATTGTATTAATTGTGGAGTACAAACCCCTGGGGCAAGGGAACCCTGTACAGGTATAGGACCCGTTATTCAGAAAGCTCTGCGTTATGGAAAGACACTCTCCAATAGATTCAATTATAATCGAATAATTCAAATTTTGTAAAATGATTTCTTTTTTTCTGTGTTATAATAAAACAGTAGCTTGTACTTGATCCCAACTAAGATATAATTAATCCTTATTGGAAGCAATTGGATTTAATTAGTTTTTAAATGATTTTTTTTAAAGCAGAATTGTGGTATGAAGATCCAAATTACAGAAAGATCGCTTATCCTGAGAACCCCAGGCCCATAGCATTCTGGATAACAGGTCCCATAACTGTACTAGAGCTTCTAGCTGCCACTCATTGTATGAACATGAGTTGGATGAATGCCGACAGTTTGTTGCTCAGTCTGGTTACTCCTCCATTTCTCTATTGAGATTCAGTTGCCTGTGTCAGTGACTTTGGTGCAATCCCATGCTGTGGAATAAATAAAGATATTGTCTAAGGAAACAATGAGAAACTTTCTCAGAAGGTCAGCCAACATATCAATAACTCAATGCTCATTGCAGGCAGATTGTTATAACAAAGATTATGATTTACCATTTCACTGCTAGAAACACTTCACACACTCCAGTTAATTATCCTGTCTCTGTGCTCTTTATCTTTAGAGGCAAATCCTGGAGGGGATTTAGTTTACTTTGGAAAATTATAAATTGTTTTTGGCAGGACCATGTTCTCTAGTTTTTATTCTGCTCCCATCCCTAAATGAACTGGTTAATTCAAGCCACAACACATAGAACACAAAGGACAAACGGGATTGCAGGTATTTCCCCCTCACTTAAATGTTTCCCTATATAAATGTTTCCCTATATAAATGTTTCATTATATAAATGTTTCCC